>VONZ01001830.1:0-92430 GCA_012976165.1 Labeo catla | reverse complement strand
CGCTAACTAAGTTAGCTGGATTTGATTGTTGACGATTTCGCGTAATCTTGGATCGTTCGGTTCTTCGAAGCTCATCCGGGACTTGCTGTCATAGCAACAGATCTGTAAGCGTAAACCTGCTCGGGAGCAGGCTTATTTCATGTAAACAGGATTAGATTGCATCTAAGCAAATTGCATTTAAGCAGAACTGATACTTAAAATCTGTCCCAACCACTACTACTTTATTACAAGAATACTATTGACCCAGGGACAATAATTTAAAATAATAATAATTTAAAAAAAAATGTATTTGAAAATAATATAATAATGTTGTGTAATCTATAATAGACAGCCAGGTTTACTCATTAAAAGATTTATTCGTCATTAAACAATTACTTTATAAATGTATTAGAATCTTACACACGTTATACAGATAATGTAGAGGCGTGCATTAATTTGAATGATGACAGCTATTATGGGAGTGGCTTTATGGAGCACATGAGATACAGATAATGTGAGATCTTGACCCTTAAGAAATTTTAATTAATGCTGTTGCGTAGCAAATTTGTTTCAAATATAAAATTAAATGAATTGCTAAATATTACGTTGAAATAAAAAATATAAAGTGTGTACAAATATTAGAAATCGTGAATATAAATAATTGGGGTAAAAAAAAAAAAATTAAATAAAAACAGTGCACATTTCATTAATCTATTATAATATGATGTAGTTTTGTTCGCTTGGCTGTTTCCTTATAAAAGTCCAGAAATTTGTCATGTTTTTCGTCAGGTGTGTTTTTTAATCATTACGTTGCTGTCTTGCCGCCAGCCAATCGCTACATTGCTGATCATGGTTTTGAGTATCGATACATAGCCCCTTTTAAACCAACAGATAACTCAATCCAGCCATACTAATCATCAACAACAGGTGCGTTCGCAGAACCGAATTAGCCAGGTCATGATTAGCGCGATTATGTCATCTTGGATGTGTCTTGATCTCGGATGTAATAAGCGACGTAGGAAGAACGGGCCCCCAGCCCTTCAAGACTGAGTTTGGGCACCCCTGACATAGATCAACAACTAAAATATTGTTGCATATTGACCATAACAATCATTGAACATCGAAAAAATAAACTGAAGGCCTGTTTCACAAAGCCAGTTTAAATGCTACCAAGAGAAGTTAGAGATTAGTTTGAGCAAACTCTGTTGTTGTTTTTTTTTCTTGGGTGGGAGGATTTATTCTAGGTTGAAGATCGCAAACCCAAATTTGACTAGGTGTTCGAAAAAGACGTATATTCGACACAGTAAATTCACTCGCTCTTTATGTCTTGCTCCAAATTAAAGAAGGTTACAGTAAAAGAACTTTAGAAACTTTAGAGAAACAGATTCTTGAAAAAGAAGTATTATATTTTATATAATATGAATTATAATAATTTATAATTCCTATAATATGCTTTAAAGGTAAATTTGAATTTAAGTTGATAAAGTTTGCATCACTGACTATTTATTGTTGTGAAGCTGCTTTGAAAAAAATCTCTGTTGTTCTAAATGCTATACAAATAAGGTAATGATTTTAATAAAGGTATTGTTTTTTCCTCAGGGGGTTGTAAAGAAAACAGACATTTTACCAACAAAACATGGGATATATTCCAGTTCCCTTTTCCCTAGCCAGTATTTATTTATTTTATTTAATTTTACTTTTTTAATATATATACATTTATTGGGCCAATGTTTAAAGTCCATGTGTATTTAGTAATCATAGTGCAATTGTGATTGTGTTTGTGCGCGTTCTTTCTGTATTTATGTTATGAGTCAATAATTACTGTTTATTGTTCCTAAAAGACATGCTGTTACTGCATTACTTAAAATAAATGTGAAATTTATTTTTTGTTTAACTTGATGTATATGGATTTGCTTTATTATTGTTTACTGTTTCTAAAAACTCTTAAGTTATTACCTATGCTGAAAAGGGGAAAAACATTTTTTTAAAGGTTCTATGTTAGAATCCTATATTCATCCTATAATAAAATCATATATTCATCATTGTCATGGATAGTTAAAGGTCAAAAGAATAGAAGCATAGATGTAATCTCAAACAGTATATATTTAATACTTGACAACAAACCAAAAAATGTAGGAACAATGGAAGAATACAGAAGGACAAAAAGAAAAACAAAAAAAGGTAAAGTAATGTCCTATATCTTCACAAATATTTTCTGTATTCAGAAGTTGTCCCATATCTCCAAAACACTGCAGTAAAATGGTTTGATATGACGTGTGCATATAGTATTGGACGTCCTCTATGAGAATTGGCCATTATTTTTTTGCTACTTTGAAATTTGTTTTTATAGACTTGTAAATTGTAATAATGTCCCATATCTCCAAAATGCTGCAGTAAAATGGTTTGATATGAGGTGTGCATATGGGACATCCCATCCAGAACTGACCATTGTTTTTTTCTACTTATTAGAAACGGGGTCTTTATAGGCCTTTAAAGTGTAATAATGTCCCCAAATCTCCAGAACACTGCAGTAAATTGGTTTGACATGAGGTGTGCATACAGTGTGGGACATCCCATATAAGAACTGACAATTGTTTTTTCTACTTATTAGAAATGGGGTCTTTATAGGCCTTTAAAGTGTAATAATCTCACATATTTCAAAAATGCTGCAGTATTTGATATGTGGTGTGAATATAATATGGCACGTCCCATAAAAAAAATGATCATTGGTTTTCTCTACTTATTAGAAATAGGGTCTTTATACCCCTCTAATATGTAGTAATGTTCCATTTCTCAAAAATGCTACAGTAAAATGGTTTTATATGAGGTGTGCACATAGAATGGGATGTGCACACCTCATATAAATATTTTTTTTTTCATATCAAGTGTGCAATAAATAACACATAATAAAGCAGAAATACAAAAATAAATAAATAAAAATCACGAGAATGTTATTTTGTTGAATTACATCTCAATCCTGGGCGTTCTCTGAAAGTGTGTTCTCTCTGTGTTGTTCCTGAAACTACCGTAATCATTGTAATATGCGCGCACGCTAAACTCAATCGCGGCTGGCTTGACCGCAGTGATTTCCAGTCTAGGGAGTGTGTGTGTAGATACTTCCGGTTTTGCTAAACAACCGAGGTGAGAGAGAGCTGGAGAAATGTAAACATTACCTTCTGTTTATGTTTACGGGATTTATAATATAACTTAAAATGCAAATAAGATCTACACTGCTATTATTACTATACTATATGTGATAACTGAGCCAGTGGAATTTGAAACTGATGTATGTTTGTGTCGATGAATGAATGAAACACACTAACAAGTTACTCACTGCTGTTTACAAAATTAAAGTTAAACTCATGATGTGAACACACAGATACACAATGTCATCTTTCCCTGCAAAAGGATAAAACTAATGAATAGTTATGATCAATTTAATAAATGCAAAAAATTCGCTAAAATATGTGCCAACTGTATGTGCTGCTTAGAGACAGATAATGATTTATGATATGTAACATACAAAACAGAACAGTTTTGTACAAAACAGTCTAAATATTAATAAAATCAAATCGATCTTTTAATGAATGCAAACCTACCATGATTAAATTATACTGAATTGTGCAGATAGTTAAATAATGTTACAAAATAAAATTAATAAAAAATACATAGTCCATAATGCAGAAATCTCTGATCATTTTTCGATCAACTGTTTTACAGTTGCAAACCTTATGATCTTATAAATAGCAGTCAGAACATGATCAGCTCTCCGTATATGTACATTATTTGTATATGAATGAAGAGACCCTCGTGGATTATTAAAATACACTCCGGTTGATGCATAACAAAGAACTTACAATGACAAGAATTGAAAGCCAATAGAACGCTCCACAGGGGATGGGGGCGTGACGTCACGCCGTGGTGGCTGCTGGGAAAAATCGGCATATTGTGAGGCCACTTGTTGTGAAGCGTCAATGAAGTTTTAGTCATGGTAAGAAATTGTTGCGTTGTTGGATGTAATGTCCGTTCGCAGGATCGACGGGGTAAAAATAGACAACAGACTTTCTTTTTATTGTTTTCCAGCCTGAAAACAGAATGAAGGCAGTCATGTGTCCGATGTATCCAAGCGGATTGGATACAGGCTACTAAAGCCATGAAGAGCTTGGAGGAGAGCAGAGCACCATTATCAGCACTTTTTTTTAAATTTATCAAATAACTTATCAAAAAAAAAATTACTTATCAAAAGAGAACACGTTATTGGTTTCAGTTTTGTCACATACTAATATGAATGTTGAAGCAAAGTACTATTGTTTGTGTACT
This sequence comes from Labeo catla, assembly GCA_012976165.1. Classification (NCBI taxonomy): domain Eukaryota; kingdom Metazoa; phylum Chordata; class Actinopteri; order Cypriniformes; family Cyprinidae; genus Labeo; species Labeo catla. Next base: position 88,131 of record VONZ01001830.1, on the reverse strand, counting down.
ATTGTTGTGAAACTTTTGCCTTCACAACGATATGAATAAAAAAAAAAATAAACTAATCACTTACGCTTGCACAATCACATTTGCACAAAGCAAATACTGTGTTGTCATATGCTCAAATGAGCCTAAAATGCAAAATAATCAGCGTGATTAGAGATAGAAAAGCATAAACAAAATTTGTAAAGTTGCACTCACAGTTGTGAAAATGAGTAAATAACATTTGTTTAATACAATTTTATTAATCATATGTTTTCATATTTAATGTTTTATTTTTAATGTGTTTTTGTAAAGCCATAGTCACATTTTAAAAGTTTTGTAGAGTTCATTTGAACAATATCCTGATATTTAATCGCATTAATGTCAAGAAAGCATGTTCTTTTAGATGTTTGGAATTTAACTCATGAATTGAGATGAGAATTTACAGATGATTTATTTTACTCATAACCTATAGGTTATATTTTTAAATATATTTGTTAATTTGTTAAATATATTTGTCTGAAAATATTTGTTAATAAATCATGTGTTTTTGAATTAAGGTGCAGAACAATTTTTAAATAAATGGCCCACTTTACCTGAAAATATATTTTGAGTGCATGATCTCAAAATGTTTATTGTTGTATACCTTTAAAATAACACTTTATATGAACTATAGTCAGATTGAAATATTATAGCTGGGCCTTAAAGTTAACAAAAGCAGTAAAGGAAAAAAAAACCCCATCTGGGTATGTAAATTTCCACTTTACCTGAATTCACCCTAATCCTACTGTTTTGATGTTTGGTATTTTTCATTGTGTGATTTATGTTGAATTGTATAAACATCCTCAAACATCGCTGTAATTATCAATTATGATGTTAATCCCACAACAATTAAAATACAAAAACATATTGTCCCCGTTTTATAATTCTTATATAATCACAAGTGAGATTTAAGTGATATTTTGACCACTGAACTAGGAAATGTCTCCGGTTTTCATTTCATAAATATGTCACCTTAATATTTTCACTCGGTGGTTTGTAAGCTTCCAAGTCATGGACCCAGTCAGTTGTGAACTGAACGTGGGCTTCCATAGATTTAAAATTACTAAACAGACCCTCAGTATAAGCACTCACACCACAGACTAACATACAAAAATATCTGGAAATAGCACAGGAGGTAAATCGTCGGGGTCTCCAGTACATTCTCTTGCAGGAACCTAATGCGGATCCCTTTCTTGTGTCCGGTAAAAGTTTGTCTCTGCATCAGAGTCCTGCACGGGTCCTGCTTGATAAACCCGCACCCCTCGGACAGATTATTATTGACAATCAAAAGAACTGAGCTCATGTCGGAGTGTTGAAAACATGATCAAGATCATTTAAAATATAATTGAATTCACAAAGTTGTATGATTAATCAATCAAGAGTAATAAATACATTTAAAAAAATCCAGAGCATGTATGCGAATTGGTTTACCAGGTAAAAATACAATTATATGTAAAATGTCATAGTTAACTCCGATCTATGGTTTAATGAATAAAACTTTTTTTTTTTTTTTTTGATTACACAAAGTTTATTTGGTGTTGTTCTCTTATTTAAATAATAAATGATATAAATGTAAATTAATAACTAATTAGGTGAAGCACTGCTTGAATTTATCATGGCATCATGCAGTGTGTTGAAACATTATCGCACATTGTTGTCTATAGGCTATTTTAGTTATTTAAATAACATAAGTTATCTTATATTGATTAATTACATTGAATTCTAATATTACACCACCCAAATATGTTGTTTCTTCCTTTTAATTGTTTTTGTTAGTGCAGGCTTGTTTAGCTTATATTTACTGTTATGAAAAGTGACTGTAGCCTGCGTAAACAGCCTTGAACATAAAACGTCTCAGTTACAACTGTAACCCTCGATCCCTGAAGGAGGGAACAGAGACGTTACGTCAATACTGACGTATTTGGGGTCCTACTTGGGGGCCCAATCACCTCCGAGCTTAAGAAGAAAAAGCCAATGAAATTGGCGAGTGGAATTTGCATGCTAAGCCACTCCCCCGTACATACGGGTATATAAGATGGCGGCATGCAGCCATTCACTCAGATTTTTGCTTTGGAGCTGATCGCTTTGTGAGCTGCTTCTACAAGAAGAAAGAAGATACCTTCATCGCTGCGGAAGTTTCTAGGCTGTGTGGAACATCCCTTCTTTGCATTCCAGCGGAGAGATCGCCCTGCTGAAGCTAACAGATAAGTGCTACGGTCCTCCCCTGGGCAATCCAGCCTAAAAGAGCAATTTCCTACAGCATACACGATCGTTGAAAGTGTTGTTTTCAAGACGTGTTCCAATCGTGTGCTTTTAGGGAGCGATAGTGTCCTTATTTCCTCATGGCAGTCACAATCGCTGTCTCACAGGTCTGGGATGTAAACAAATGCATGTTGACATGGCGTTTGTGGATGGGTTGCGCTCACGCTGCGTGGGCATGCCCATTATTACGCTCGGTCACAGCTTACATTAATATGTAAGCTGCCTTTGCGTTCTACCTTTTCCAGTTTTGCGGGTCGCTGGACTCCCGAGGCTGCATTGGCTGGAAGCATGGGAGACCTGAAGATTATAGTCTGGATTGCTCCACTGGGTCAGTCCCCATGGAGGTCCGGCTACTCTCATCGTATTACCGTTGAGTTTCTGCCTTTCCTCCTGGAGATTTATGCAGAGCTCAGCTACGTGTTGGGCTCTTCCCCTCGTACTTCCCTTGCGGGTGGGGTGGCTTGAGAACACGTTCACGTCCTCCGGTGGAGTGTGCGATTGCGGTGCATTCGTGCTCGTGAGCGCCGCCACCTGGGTGGGCTGTCCGTGCTTCTCACTCTAGCCTGTAAGCATCTGCCAGCTCCGGCTGTATAGCGGGGCTCACAGCGCTGCAGACCATGCCACCTCCGCCCTGCATGCTATGGACCTCCTGCATTATATTTGGCCATAATTCTAGGTGGAGGTGGCTTGGGAACATGTTGACACCCTCTGGTGGAGTGTGTGATTGTGGTGCATTCGTGCTCGCGAGCGCCACCACCTGGTGGGTCTGTCCGTGCTTCTCGCTTAGCCTGTAAGCATCTGCCAGTTCCGGCTGTATAGCGGGGCTCACAGCGCATCGATGCAGCCACTTACGGCCAAACCATATGGTTTTAATTTGTCAAAACCATCAATGTGCCAGACATGATTTGGCCTCAAAGAGTGATAAACCCTTCTCACAAATCTTCTTCTTGAGTGTTGTTCAATCCCTGCTGGATCAAGGTCTGTCATCATAAACATCACATCTTTTCTCCTCACTGTAAGATTGTATTTTTGGCGTAGGGTCTGAGACATTGTGCAGTAGACATAATGCTATTTTTTATGCTAGTTTTTCGTTTGTACAAGAACAGTGTTACGGATCTGGTTGGTGAGCGGTTGGTGAGCTGCGGACCGCTCACCACCAGATGTCACTCTCACCTTCCTTACACACACTGACTGTTGCATTACACCCCGGACTACATTATCCATCAGCCACTGCTCCCACCACCTGCGCCCAATCAGAGACAGTATATAAGCCCCGGTCTTCCTGTCACTCTTCGCCGAGTATTGAACTGTGTTTACATTCGTACGAAGCGTTTCTCTCTGTGTATCCTGTGTCTAGTTCCCTTTTGTTTTGTCTTGTTCCATCCTGCCGATTCTCCTAGTCTTGTTATCTCGTTTTGAACTCTCGCCTGTCTGACCATTCTCCTGCCTAGCCCTCGTAAGGATAACGTTCGCCGCTGGATTGACCCTCGCCCGTCACGGATTACTCTCGTCTCGCCGTCCATACACCTGTCTGCTATTGTTTGACCCTGCCTGCCTGACCATGTCTTTGTCTCGTCCCAACAATAAAAGTTTGCACTTGGATCCGCTCGTCTCCCGTCCTTCTGTAACAGACAGGTTGTTCTTTTTTTGAGATTACAAAGATTAATTTTAATGTTGTGTTTCAATGCCAAGAAATCTAGAATGACACTGTAGCTGTGTCCATCTCTGAAATACTTTTGAAGATCATCCTCAGAAACTTGGACAGATGACTCTATCCATCAGGAAAAAATCAAATATAAAATTAATGTGTTTTAAATGACTATAGAGAGACAAAAATAATACTTAATTTAATTGGACACATGACAACTTTAAACACATAACATGGTACTATTTAAATCACAACTTTATTTGTTAAAAACACCTGTCTAACATTTAGTGAATAAACGTCATGATCCAATAAGAATAACTTTAGACTTTCTAGGTTCTTCCTATAATAATATTGTCATTATATCATTTTTATTTGAGTCCAGTGTTCAAAACATGTTTATTACATAACGATAAACAGACTTAATGCAAACTTACCACGTTGAACCTCAGCAAAAAACTGGACATTATGACCACACGAGACACAATATGCTATAATAGTCCCAGATTGTGTCCACAAAATGGACAAAACTAAACTGTCTAAATCGAAAATAATATCGATTTATGTTCTGCTCGATTCATGAATTGATACATTAAGATCACCAGGATAAAAAACACGATCACCAGTAAAAACACGTTCATTTTAAAATAGATGACACATATTAAGATCAATCACTTACATTGAGAATTTCTTGTGGCGTCTCGAGGAAGTTTCTGTGTTTCACTGTCAACACTGTTCCCTAGTGGTCGGGAGAAAATGTCTCCTGCGCCCGACTACAAATAATCTTAACAAATCAAACAGACGAAAACATGCTGCGTTTTCAAACTCAACACATTTATTTGATGAATTATGAACATGACTTTGAGTCGCTCATAATGTGCATTTAAAACACAAAACACATCAACCATTCCCACATTTATAATGAGAAGTGTTTATAAATCTGCTGAAAACAAAAGAGAAGTGTTATTAACAAAATATTCATTTTACTGTCGTTTTAATTTGATTAAACAAATCATTGTATTGTAAATAAAAGGTCAGTACATAATAATAATAATAATAATAATATAAAATACTGACTTTTTATTTTACAGTGCAACAAGATTATTGTAATAGTCACCATTATAATTCAATAAAATGTACATAATATTTTGTTTTTATTAAATACTCACTTTTTATTTTACAGTATGATTGGATTACTCAATCATAACATTTCTTTACTGTTATAATAAAACAATAAAAGGTTATTGGTTTATTATTATTATTATTATTATTATACTCATTTTATTTTACAGTGCAACATGATTACAGTAATAGTATTTAATAGTTAAATTAAATTAATATTTTTAGCTATTATCATTTAAATAACAAATATGATAAGAAATATAGAAATGTTATGACTGCAATAGACAATATTGACAAAAATATCAATAATATAAATATTATAAATGTATTATTTAAATGAACTGTTATTATTGCAATATTAATTCATTTTAAAACGTTAGTATATATTTATTCTTTATATTATTATTTTGTTTTATTTTATTTTATTAACAACAATACTACTACTACTACTACTACTAATAAAATTTAAATACTGACTTTTTATTTTACAGCATTTGTACCATTTGAATGGATTTACTGACATTTAAATAATAATAATTCATTATTGTTATTGTTGTTGTTGTTAAATACTCAAATAGTTTTTATTTATTTATCTATTGGTATATTTAAAATAAAGAAAAACTATTTTGTTAATAACAATAATAATAATAATAACACCAATAAAAATATTTTTAAATAACATTTAAACTCAATTAAAAAATTACTATTGCAATAATCATATTGTACTGTAAATAAAAGGTCAGTACATAATAATTTATTTTACAGTGCAACAGGATTATTGTAATAGTAACTGTTTTAATTTAAATAATAAAAATAATTAATATTATTTTGGTTATTATTAAATTCTCAATTTTTATTTTATAGTGTGATAGGATTACTGCAATCATAACATTTCTTTATGCTTATTATAAAACTGTCACACCCCCTGGACTTTGAGTTGGTTTCTCTAATCCATTTCCCCCCCTGCTGTTCTGTGTTCTTGGTTTATCCCTAATTGCCTGCACCTGAGCTTGTAATCACCATGTCTATTTATTGTGTGTGTTCACCATTTAGTCTTGTCGAACCTTAATGTTGCTACCCCGTGTTCCTGTGTTTACCCTGCTTCCTTGGATTATTAAAGACTTTCACGTTTTACATCGTCAATGTTCGTTTGTTTTGTGAAATCGTGACAGAAGGTTCGACCGATACAGTTTTTTTTCGCGTGTGTTCCCCGTTTTGTTTGTCGTGTTTTTTCAGTCTTTTGTTTCCGTCGTGTTTACACCAGTTCACTCCATCATGAAACTCGCTTCCATCAACGTCCCCCCAAGGAGGAGAGATCCCATTCTGGGAGGAAGGACCATCTATATCTTCCAGGATGGCAGGGATCTTGAGGACTATGTGGAGGAGTTTATTAGCATTTGCCATCTTGCTAGCTGCGATGTCGTCTGCCTTATGGAGGGATTTTGGTGTGGACTGGATGATGACCTCCGCTTCGTCATGCCCCAAGGTGAACCATGCTGGACCCTAACGCAATATATTAACATCTTACTGAGTGCTTGGGGTTCAGAACTCTGTCTGGACGAAGCGGAGGAGGATTACGACCCTATCCAGTCACATCACGCTGACGTCTCGCAGCACGACCCGGAACCCAGCCAATCACCACCCCGACCCGCGGAGTACCAGCCAGAGCCCACCGATGACGGAGAGCTACAGCCCGCCGCGACCAGCGTTCCATCGCTAAAAGGAGCGACAGAGCAGCTGATCACCATGGAGCCAGAGTTGCACGAGCCGTCAGATCAGGTGCGTGAGCCGGCCACAATGACCACGACGGTGGAGGGAGCAGTGGAAAAGGAGAGTGCTGTGGACAGCACTACCCACTGCACCACCGCTGAGGGTGAGCGGAATGGGGTTTTGGGACATTGCTCGAAGAACGACTTACCTGAATATAATTCTGAGGATGTGAATACTGGATCTGTTGTAATCTCCGAACTATCCACCGGCGCTAATTTCCCACCCACCCTCCCTCAGTTTCCTCAGTTAAATAACCATAAGGTTTCAGCCATGCCACCAATGCTACCTGTCAGTCCCTCTGCTCACCCTCAGCTCACCATCTGTGCGGTGGGTTCGCCGCAGGCCTGCCAGTCACCATCGGCGTCATGGCTGGAGGATCCGTCATCTCCGCCTTCAGCCTCTGAGTCCTGGACTCCACCTCGGTCCTCCGAACCTGCGGCTCCACCCCGTCTCTCAGCTCCCTCGCCTCCACCGTCGCCCGTCGGTCCACCAGCTCCACCGGGCTCCATCGTCCCTCCGGCTCCGCCCTGGTCAGTCGTCGCCCCACCTTCGTCTCTGGACTCCACTCCTCCGGCTGCGCCTCGTCGCTCCGTCCCTCCGGCTCTGTGGACCTCCTCCCTCCCGCAGGCACAGCCTCTGTCCTCTGTCGCTCTGGCTCCGCTGCGGCCCTCCGGAACTCCGCCTCCGCCTCGGTCGCCAGAGCCTTGGGCTCCGCCTTGGCCCTCCGGATCCTTGGTGTCGCCCTGGATCATCGGCTCTCCGTCTCCGCCTCGGGCTCTACCACCACCTGCTCCACCTCCGTCGGTCGGCCCCCTGGAGTCGTCAGCCTGTTCTCCACCATGGCTCCTCCCTCCATCGGCTCCACCGTGGGTTTCCATCTTGGCTGCGGTCTGGGTCTCTCCTGGCTCCTCCTCCTTCGGATCCCTCCTATCTCCTCTTTGGCTCCTCCCTCCGTCATCCCCCCCATGGACTACTCCGTCACATCTCTGGAATTCATCCTTTGTCCTCCTCCCGGGAGTCCGTCCTCCTCCAAAACCTCCTCCTAAAACTGGGTATTTTCTGTTCTCTTGTTTGTCGGCGCGAGGACGCGCCTTTCCGGGAGGGGGAGGTAATGTCACACCCCCTGGACTTTGAGTTGGTTTCTCTAATCCATTTTCCCCCCCTGCTGTTCTGTGTTCTTGGTTTATCCCTAATTGCCTGCACCTGAGCTTGTAATCACCATGTCTATTTATTGTGTGTGTTCACCATTTAGTCTTGTCGAACCTTAATGTTGCTACCCCGTGTTCCTGTGTTTACCCTGCTTCCTTGGATTATTAAAGACTTTCACGTTTTACTTCGTCGTTGTTCGTTTGTTTTGTGAAAGCGTGACAACAAGAAAGAACACATTAAAATTATTTACATTATAACATTTCATGGAACTGTTATATTTTAGTTATATATATCCTGCACACTGACACTGTCAAACTGAGGCAATATTATGAAACAACAAGCTGAAGTTCTCTCTGTGCTAAAGCATTTAAACTTTTGTCTACTCTGTGAGAACATGAATGCCTCAAAACCTTTGCTAAAGACAAGGCAGTTTGAGCGTGTGAGTGTGTGAGAGGTTTATCACAGAGAGAGTTATCATAAAAGCATATTGCATCCAGTTCAAGGTAGGATAAAATAAATATAATACTCACAATAGTTTGTGTGTGTGAGAGAGATAGTGTGAGTATACATGCATCTATACACACACAGGTCCAAGGCCTTTATGTTTGCTAGCACAAAATGCTCCTGAACACTAGCTGTTTCTCTTACTTTCATTCTTTCCCATTCACTTTAAATGGCCGGCCATTTTTGGGAATTTTGTACACTTTTGCCTACTTTCGGATAAATGAGGCCTACGATTAATCAGATGTAAATAGAAACACAAAACCAGTGCTATATGAAAGAAAACAAGTTGACGAAAAGATTGAATTCAATATTTAGTGATAATATACCATAACGGGAGATTTATAAGCAATTGTTTGGAGTCTGGTCATTTTTGACTGGGAACGGATGCATAAACGGATGCAAATAGAAACACAGAACCAGTCCTAAATGAAAAAAAATAAGTTGACAAAAAGAACGAATCCAATCTTTAGTGATAATATAGCATATTTACAGATTTATAAGCAATTGTCTGGAGTCCAGTCATTTTTGACCGGGAACACCACAAGTGTCACAGGAATCCGAACACAACCAGAGGGTTAACTGAAATTCATTTACCTTGTGAGACACAGGCGGTTCGTCATTAATATAGAGTAGAATGAGCAACTTTACAAAATCAGACATCTGAATACCAGGGTTGTATGTGACATGAACATCATTTCTGAAAAAAGATATGGCTTTTTCAACATAAAGTAGAGTGATTGTGGAAAATAAAATTTTATACTAGAAAATTAAGCAACGGGGCTTTATATTGATGAAAATATATTAAAAATAAACTTCACAGACATGAGATGTACCCACAATTATAGAATGATCCATATGAATTGTAATTTGTTTTTAGTAAATAACTGATCATTTCACTAGATAAGACCCTTCTTCCTCGACTGGGATCGTTTAGAGAGCTTTGAAGCTGCATTTAAACTACATTTTGGAAGATCAAACTTGGGGCACCATAGATGTCCATTATATGAAGAAAAATCCTGAAATGTTTTCCTCAATAAAAAAACATAATTTCTTTACGACTGAAGAAAGAAAGGCATGAACATCTTGGATGACAATGGGGTGAGTACATTATATGTCGATTTTTGTTCTGGAAGTGAACTACTCCTTTAATGGAGGTGATCTCAATCCTCCTTTCCCGTATAGCCTTTTCATGGTGGGGAGTGTTTTCAGTCCAGTGACAATGAAGGCAGAAGAGGATTATTAAAGTAAACTCATTTATTAAACAAAATCCAATAGCAAAAAGCATCAAAGATACAACATGTAGTACACCACACCAGCTCTGTACAGAAACTATACCTGACCCTGGATTTAAAATACACATAGTCTTGTTCTCGAAGATGACTAGTTAATGAGAGTAATTAATGATTATAGTGATTAATGCCTGGCAGGAAAAATAGAATGTAGTCGGTTACAAAGGAAACATAAACTAAAAGTAAATGAAGACAAAAGCAAACACAGGCAGAATTTCACAATTATATATTTAATAAAAATATCTCAATCTTCAGCAGAGAAGTGAATTAAACTGATGCTGAATTAAACTCCATGTTCTGTGTGACTTCAGGTGTCTGCGCTCCACAGTTAATCACACAGTCAGAATCAAACACTTAGATAACAGAACATTTATAGGCCTATTGACTGTTGTGAGCCCTCTGAATCTGATCTAAACCAAGTTGGATTTGCTTGGTTTTGTCAACTCAAAACCTACTCTGAATTTGTTCATTTAGTTTCATGCAACAGGCGGGCGAAGCAGGGTTGAAGATGCTCTATGCTTTACGGCAATGGAGTGGAGCAAAGCGGTTCATCCTCGTCCTGGAGTATTAACAGCCCTCCAAAGACTCGTCCAGATTTATCTTTAGACAAAACGCTGAGTGAATCACAGGCACAAGGCCTGATGTACCAAGCCGTGCAAGAAGAACCACAAGCCTAGAGCTCCAAATTTTAGATGTTCAGCAGTAATTTGATGTCAACTGCCAGTTTTCCTATCTTTGAGCTGATTTATTGCTTGATATACCTCATTTGTTGTAACACTTGTTGTATCCATACAAACAGCATTCACATTATGGCAAAGCAGATTTTCCACCAGTTTTTATGATATGCTGATATTTCATGTCAAGGCATGTAAGATACAGTAGCCTCATACACTGATCTCTCAATATAACCACAAAAATGAGAAATCTCATTACAATTCACATCTGTACACATGATTGCATCACTTGGCAATATCACCTGATTCCCAGAATATGTTTTGACATCTTCATCTGTAAGTTTAGACAAATCTAATTTGACTTAAGCAGCCCTCTTACACTCATAATTCATCTCAGACAGGCTTTCAAACTCAACAATCAATAAAACAGTACATGATCAGATACAGATGCCCCATATAGAGTTATCATTGACTGTAAAGTATCATGAGCCTCAGCTGAACAAGCTTGAAGTTGTATGCCAGGCTTCACTTATATAAGTAATAACTGTCCACAGGTAACAGACTTTTAACAGTTTACTAGATAACTTAAAATTATGATCAGTACGAAATGCAACATACGCTTAGAAAACATAGAAGATTTTTCAATAAGATCTGCATTCAAATCCCCAACTACAAAAAACACTTGCAAAATTATTTTAATTAATAACAGAGCTAATAAAAGCAAGTCTATTTAAATATTCATCCTTATTTTGTTGACATTCATATAGTGCATGAAAATTGTCATTAAAACAGTTTCCCCAATCACACCGTTGCTAGCCCAGAACATTTCAGCTTTGGATGGTCTGCTGTAGTCCTCATCTCTGTTAGTAGTCAGAATAAGCCTGCAAACTTTTGGTTACCTGTGCGCTACAGGATTCATTTTAAAGTGCTATTATTGGTTTTTAAGTCTTTAAAGGCTCAATATGTAAGTACATTGAAGTACATTTGAACTCATCTTTCATACACTAGTACACTCAAGTGTACTATAAGTGGCAACTAAATACACTTTTAAGTACAGAGATAGTATGTTAAAGGTACATTTTAGTTCACATTCCTGGTGTCCCAAAATAGCACAGTTGAGTACACTTAGATGATCTTAAGTCCATCTTAAGAAGTACTAAGGAATAATTTTAGTATATTAAGTATGAAATTAGTGTACGACAATAGACAATTTAAGTGCATTATGAAAGTGCACTTTTTTCACCTGGGATGACAAATACTGATGATTAAACAATAACAACATAAGGTGATTAAAGCACCCATCTAGCACATGCCAGCTCTGATCTCTGACCTCACTGTGACTGAAAACTCCTGCTATCAGTGACCTCCTCATTTGCATCATCTTTCTTAAGTTTGACCCTCAGCCTGCATCCAAAAATGCCTACAGGCTTATTCTGGCTGCTAACAGAGATGAGGACTACAGAAGACCGTCCAAAACTGAAGACTTCTGGGGTAGCAACAATGAGATCCTCAGCAAGTTCGACTAAACTGCATATTTACTGCAGTTCCTACAGTTTAGGGTGAACAAGAATTTCTTCAAGAGTCTCCTGGTACGGCACAAGACCCATGATTTGGGTCTCCTTCCATTTGTAGTGCTAGGGTCTTCTCATTGAGCAAGAGAGAATAATCCTTAAGTCCCCCTTACGAGGGTTTTGATCCAGAGTAAAATAGATCTTCTAGGCCAGTGCTTCCCAAACTTTTTGAAACGTGCACCCCTTTCTAGTGTTTGACACCTGTCAAGCACCCCCACCACCTTACTCCGGTTAAACATCACATTTTTAACTGCAATAACTGAATACAAATATTCGCTGTATATCACAAAGCATCAACATTTTAGTTATAAATAAAAAAAACAAGATTGCTTCCAAGTTCCTAGCTTTTTTAGTGAGATGGATGGGCCTGCATGTTTGTACACAGATCATCAAAATTTGGGGTAATGGCTGACAGTTTTACTCTCAAATCATTCTCGGCATGTAGTCTTTGTCGATGTTTGGTTTTCAACAGTGTCAGTGCAGAAAAGCCTGCCTCGCATAAGTATGTGGTTGCAAAGGGCATCAACACTTTCAGTGCTTGCTTTGACAATCCTGGATACTCCATCATTGCTGAAGCCCAGAAATCCATGAGTGACTTGTTTTTAAAAAGTATTTTGTGTCTCCCATCAGATGATAATTCCAGTAATTGTTCTTGTTTGTGAAATGAGAGATGTGGGATTGGAGGTGCGACATCAAAAGGGTTCCGAATCCATGTCTGAGACTGGTCCATAGGGGGGAAGTAAGTCTGCAGATTTTGGCTGAGCTGGTTGAGATGTTCAGTTATGAGGCCTTTGGTGGAATTACTTAGCACAGCTTGCCGAGACTGCAAAAAATCAGAGCAGAGGAAAGCACTCGGTAGAGTTTGTATTTATCCATTTGACCCAGAAAACGTCTAGGTTACGTACGTAACCCTCGTTCCCTAAAGGAGGGAACGGAGACGTTACATATGGGAACTCGCTTGAGTGACCAATCACCTCTGAGCTTTACAGAAAAGGCCAATGAAATTGGCGAGTGGAGTTTGCGTGCAACGCCACTCCCCCGTACATACGGGTATATAAGATGGCGGCACGCATCCACTCATTCAGGTTTTTGCTGAGGAGCCGAGCCGCAGCCCGGCGTCAGCGCAGCCTAGGGTTGTGGCAGGGGATGTAACGTCTCCGTTCCCTCCTTCAGGGAACGAGGGTTACGTACGTAACCTAGACGTTCCCCTTCAGTCGTTTCACTACGACGTTACATATGGGAACAGACCCATGGAAAAGGCCACAACCCTGAGGCTGCGTTACGCAAGACACCAAGTGCCAACAGGCGGACGTGTCGGAAAGTGGAGTCAATACGTAACCTTCCCAACGCCCTAGGGACCAGTAGAGGGGCCCCATAGGGGTGCCAGATGTACTGAAGCATGGGTTGGGGGGGCGGAGCACATGTGGTTTAGGCATGTGGAATAAAGAAATTGAATATATCTATTCTGGTTATAGATATATGAGGGAAAACACAGGAAAAATACTGAGACATTTTGCCACAACCTTCTGGGCGAAGGAGACCCAGTCGGAGCACAGTCGCGGACTACTCCGCATCTAGTCCTGACTGCGGGGCATGGAGGACCCAGGTTCGCCGGAGGGAACATTCTGGGAAAATAGCGCACGGATCCCGTGGGAATGGCGCAGCAAGCCGACACCTGCCGGCCTCCCGCAAATTACCTGATGTTACCTTAACACACGGGAGGACACGGGCTCGACGCGGAGATTATAGAATCTCGCGAAGGTGTTAGGTGTCGCCCAGCCCGCAGCTCTGCAGATGTCTGCTAGCGAGGCGCCGTGCGCCAGCGCATAAGAGGAGGCAACACTTCGAGTGGAGTGAGCTCGAACTCCTAGGGGGCACGGCTCCCCCTGGCTTTCGTAGGCCAGGGAGATGGCATCTACCACCCAATGGGCCAACCTCTGCTTGGAGACAGCATTTCCCTTCTGCTGTCCTCCGAAGCAAACAAAGAGCTGCTCGGAGCGTCTAAAGCTCCGGGTGCGGTCCACGTAAACCCGTAAGGCATGAACGGGACACAGCAACGCTAAGGCCGGGTCTGCCTCCTCCGGGGGCAGAGCTTGCAGGTTCACCACCTGATCCCGGAAGGGTGTGGTGGGAACCTTGGGCACATAGCCGGGCCGGGGTCTCAGGATAACGTGAGAATCAGCCAGCCCGAACTCCAGGCACGCTTCATTGACAGAGAAGGCTTGTAGGTCCCCGACCCTCTTGATGGAGGCGAGCGCGGTCAGGAGCGCTGTCTTAAGCGACAGGAACTTAAGCTCGACTGAAACCAGCGGCTCGAAGGGAGGTCCCTGAATGGGGACCTGAATGATTTCAGGCAGCTCAGCACTGACTGCGTGCACTCATTGGTGAGGCAGGCTGTCATGTTGACCGAGTCCAGCTCCATGCCGAGAAAAGAGATCCTCTGCACTGGGGAGAGTTTGCTCTTCTCTCGGTTGACCCGAAAGCCCAGATGGCTGAGGTGCCGGAGCACCAGGTCCCTGTGTTCGCACAACAGATCTCGCGAGTGAGCCATGATGAGCCAGTCGTCGAGATAGTTGAGGATGCGAACGCCCTTCCGCCCTTCGACCCTCGAAAGCAAACCGTAGAAAGGGTCTGTGTCGAGGCAAAATCGAGACGTGAAAGTACGCGTCCTTCAGGTCTATGGCCGCAAACCAATCCTGGTGTCGAACGCACGAAAGGATACGTTTCGAAGTGAGCATTTTGAACGGCAGCCTGAGAAGGGACCGATTCAATACTCGAAGATCCAGGATTGGTCGTAACCCACCGCTCTTCTTGGGCACGATGAAGTAGGGGCTGTAAAACCCCGACCTCATCTCGGCTGGAGGGACAGGCTCGATTGCGTCTTTCGCCAGTAATACTGCAATCTCCGCACGCAGGACAGAGGCATCCGTGTCCGAGCGGACAGAAGTGAAAAGGATGCTCCTGAATTTGGGCGGGTGCCTGGCGAACTGAATCGCGTAGCCGAGACGTACCGTCCGGATCAACCACCGGGACGGGCTGGGCAGCTCTAGCCAGGCCGCCAGCCTGGCTGCCAGTGGGATCAGCGGAGCGTTGACCGACGTGACCGCGGTGGGGCGGCCTGCGGGAAGGGGAAGGGGACTGGTCCCAGAAGGATGAACGTCCTGGAGAGCAGTCTGGCTGCTCTAAGCAGCACTTACCTTCCTCCCAGGTTCCCGCGCTGGCGAATGTTGGCTCCGAGTCCGAACCCGAGGAGACATCTTGTCTGTCAGGAACAGAACTCGGGGTACTTGGCCCAGAGATGTGGAAAATTGCTCTTTTTGTGAGTGGGTGGGTACCGCCGACCCGTAGGCCGACAGCAGCTGAGCACACAGACGGTCCCGGCCCTCCTCCGGGAGCGGGGGGGCAGATGTTGTCGTCCCCCGAAGAGCAGCTTTCATCATCTCCGGGCTGCCCGTGTCAGGAGCGCCGCGCAGATCTGCAGGTCTTGGGTGTTTGGGGGGGCTCCTGAGCAGCGGGCGGCGCCGCTCCCCTGCGGCGGCCACGACGTCTGGCGGTGAGGTGCGCATCGTGGGCCTCAGCCGGAGACGGAGCAGGTTGTTCTTGCTTCTTGGGGGCCGCAGGGGGGTGCCCTCGGCGACGAGCAGGCTGAGGCTGGGCACCCGGGGACTTCCTGGGAGTCACGCGCCGGGGCAAGATGTGACTGATCGCCTAAGTCTGCTTCTGGACTGCCGAGAACTGCTGGGCGAAGTCCTCGACAGTGTCGCCGAAGTGGCCGGCCTGGGAGACGGGAGCGTCGAGAAAGTGTGCTTTGTCGACATCTGCCATCTGCGCCAGGTTCAGCCAGAGGTGGCGTTCCTGGACCACAAGCGTGGACATCACCTGACCAAGGGACCGCGCCGTGACTTTAGTCGCCTGGAGGGCGAAGTCAGTCGCCGCACGCAGCTCCTGCAACACCGCTTGGTCAGGACTAGCCTTGTGCAGTTCTTTCAACGCCTTGGCCTGGTAGACCTGCAGGGTGGCCATGGCGTGCAGAGCAGTGGCGGCCTGGCCCGCAGCACTGTAGGCTCTGCCGGTAAGAGCCGACGAAAGCCTACAGGCTTTGGACGGGAGGCGCGGAGGGCCCCGCCAGGTGGCGGCATCTTGCGGGCATAAATGCACCGCAACCGCGCGCTCAACCTGAGGAACCCCCTCGTACCTCCTGGCCGCCCCGCCGTCAAGGGTAGCGAGGGCTGAGGAGGTAGAACGTGAACGAGCCGAATAGGGGGCCCGCCACGCCCTAACCAGCTCATCGTGCACCTCCGGGAAGAAAGGCACTGGGGGCGAGCGCGGCGGTGCTGCAGACCTCGTCCCCAGAAACCAATCATCCAGCCTCGAAGGATCAGGGGGAGGCACCTTAGGGACCTCCAACCCGATCCCGTCGGCGGCCCGGAGGAGCATGGCCGACAGTTCAGCGCCTCAGACGGGACAGCGACCGCGGAGGGGCGCTGCTCCGCCAAGGGGCCCGCTTCATCTGCCGACCGATCACCCTCTGATGCTGAGATAGACATCTCTTCCTCCACGGGAGCACCAAAAGAGACGCTCAGCCCGCTTTTAGACGGGGGAGCAGTCTGTCTGGGCATCACCACGGGACCACGCGGTGGAGCGGAAGCCCGTGAGGTTTTGCCCGGCGGAACATTCTGCACCGTCACCTGGAGGTCCCCCAAGCGCCACGCCGTAGCAGCCGTAAAGCCTTTACGGCTCGACGAACTGCCGCGGGAAGACGACGAGGGGAGCCGTTTCGCGAACGAGAGGCGGGACCTCAACGTGGCCATGGACATATGCTCGCAATGAGCGCATGAACCATCCACAAACGCTGCCTCAGCGTGCGCTTGGCCCAGGCACGTGAGACAGCGATCATGACCGTCAACGGAGGTGAGGAAACTACCGCACCCAGAAACGCACGGTCGGAAAGCCATACCGGGACAATGGCTCTCGACGACCGTAAGGAAATTGCTCTTTTAGATCCCGGTTCGCCCAGGGAGGACGCGGCACAACCGTGCGCTCAGAATGCTTGCTGGAACGCGAGAAAGCCGGCACGTTCCGTCTACCGGCAGCCAGCTCACAGGATCTCGTGACTGCAGCGATCAGTTTTCTTTCGGCGCCGGTCTCGGAGAGAGCGTAACTCTTAGCAGGATTTGTAGCTCGAAGCGGTGAGGCTCTGAACCGAAAATCTGAATGAGTGGATGCGCGCCGCCATCTTATATACCCGTATGTACGGGGGAGTGGCGTTGCACGCAAACTCCACTCGCCAATTTCATTGGCCTTTTCTGTAAAGCTCAGAGGTGATTGGTCACTCAAGCGAGTTCCCATATGTAACGTCGTAGTGAAACGACTGAAGGGGAACTAGCTTTTTAATAAGTGCTTCAACTTTGCCCTGTGTGTTAATAACAGTGGTACTAAGACCCTGCAAACTTAAATTAAGTTCATTCAGAGTAGAAAATATGTCTGCTAGATATGCCAGCTTCTGAAGCCAGATGTCGTCTTGCAAGCATGAAGACAAGGGAAACGGGTTATGAACAAAAAAATTCCTGAACTTCACATCTGAGCTCAAAAATTCTTGACAAGACCTTTCCACGTGATAACCAGGACACTTCTGTGCGCAGCAGAAGTGTTTCATGCTCACTGCCCATTTCACTGCATATAGTGTGAAAAATCCTCAAATTTAATGGTCAAGATATGATGAAGTTGACGATTTTCACAGCAACGTTAAATACAAATTTTTCATTGCTAGGGCTTCTCGGTGGACGCTGCAGTGCACCCAGGAAACTGATGTTGCAACCTTTCGTATGAGAGCTACAGCTCCTTTGTGCCTCCCTGTCATTGATTTTGTCCCGTCTGTACAAATGCCAACGCAGCGTGCCCAGTCTATTTCATTTACTCTGAAAAAGCTGTCCATCAAATTAAAAATATCTTGCCCTGTTGAACGTGTGGCAAGGGGACGGCAAAACAAAAAATCTTCATGGACCGTGTTCTGAAATAAATAACGGACATACACCAGAAGATTAGATAGGTTAGCTACGTCAGTAGACTCATCGACTTGCAGTGAGAAGAATTCACTCTTTTTTATTCTGCTTATTAGCTGACTTAGAATGTCGGCAGATATTGAATCAATGCGACGAGCCACAGTGTTGTTGGAGAGAGGGATTTTGTCCAGTGTCTTTGCAGCTTTCTCTCCGAGCATACAGTTTACCATATCTTTGGCAACAGGTAGGCACAGATTTTCTCCAATTGTGTGGGCCATACCTCTTTTAGCCATGAGGTCACTCGCCAGATATGAAGCTTTCTGTGCATTTTTGGAAGCCGCCAAGCCTGAATGGGAGTGCATATTTTTTTTCTTCTTCTGCAGTTCCTCTAATTTTCCTTGGA
This sequence comes from Labeo catla, assembly GCA_012976165.1. NCBI lineage: Eukaryota > Metazoa > Chordata > Actinopteri > Cypriniformes > Cyprinidae > Labeo > Labeo catla. The sequence goes on along the minus strand of VONZ01001830.1, from coordinate 69,725 downwards.
AATAACTTACAGGCATGTCTTGTAAGTGACTGTGTCTTGTTTGTAAGCGCCGGACCATATATGAGGGCTTGAGACTGTTATTAGCTAAAACTTCACCACAGACTACACTGTAAAAAATAAAAAACAGAATTTGTTGAGTCAGCTTAAAATAATTTGTTACCCTGTTGCCTAAAAACGTTAAGTTCAGTCAACTAAAATGAGTTTATTCAACTTGAAGCGTTAAGTTGTACTAAGTATCAACTTAGATATTTGTGTTTGCTAAACTTAACAGATGGGTAAGTAACCCAGCTGCCTTAAAATTTTAAGTTGATCGAACTCAAATATCTAAGTTGTCACTTAGTATAATTTAACATTTCAAGTTGAATAAACTTTTTTTGAGATGCTCCACAAAAGATGCAGATGTAGATGGCTCACCCCCACTGGCCCTTGATTTCTTTAAAGTACCAGTTTTTAACCAGGTGTCCATTTTGATTAATATATTTGGTGAAAAATATTAAATAATCACTTGTGCCTAATGTGAAAAGGGCGGAGCTATTGTGACGCATACGTGCTTGTAACCGCAAAATGAAATCATTGAGTAAATTACAGCTTGAAATGTGAAATTTTATTTCTCAATAAAACTTTGACATGTAAAGATTACCAAAGTTAAAGACGTAAAAATAATAAAAAAGTCTAAAAAAAAAAAAAAAGAATAATTCCACCATTACAAATATTCTCCCATTAGGTTGAAAGTGACTGATGTAAATGAGGACGAATATTTAAATAGACTTGCTTTTATTAGCTCTGTTTATTAGCTCTGTTTAATGAAAACAATTTTGCAAGTGTTTTTGTAGTTGGGGATTTGAATGCAGATCTTATTGAAAAATCTATGTTTGCTAAGCATATGTTGCATTTCTGTGCTGATGATAATTTTAAGTTATCTAGAAAACTGTTGTTACCTGTCGACAGTTATTACTTATATAAGTGAAGCCTGGCATACAACTTCAAGCTTGTTCAGCTGAGGCTCATGATACTTTACAGTCAATGATAACTCTATATGGGGCATCTATATCTGATCATGTACCATTTTTAATGATTGTTGAGTTTAAAAGCCTGCCTGAGATGAATTATGAGTGTAAAAGGGCTGCTTAAGTCAAATTAAATTTGTCTAAACTTACAGATAAAGATGTTAAAACATATGATGGGAAAACACTGTTGAATCAGGTGGTGTTATTACAGATGTGAATTGTAATGAGATTTCTCATTTTTGTGGTTATATTGTGAGATCAGTGTATGAGGCTACTGTATCTTACATGCCCTGACATGAAATATCAGCATATCATAAAAAAGCTGCTTTAATGGTGGAAAATCTGCCTTGCCATAATGTGAATGCTGTTTGTATGGATACAGAGAGTGTTACAACAAATGAGGTGTCAAGCAATAATTCAGCTCAGGAATAGGAAAACTGGTGGTTTACATCAAATTACTGCTGAACATCTAAAATTTGCGAGCTGTAGGCTTGTGGTTCTTCTTGCAACTTGCTTCATCAGATTTATGAGACATGGGCTGCTGACAGAGTCTATGTTGTCAGTAACCTCATTCCCTGTTATTAAGGATAAGGCTGGCAAGGTTGGTAGTTTGGATAACTATAGGCCAGTTGCTTTAGCGAGTGTTGTGTCAAAGGTTCTGGAAAGAATCATATTAGATTGATTAGGAGTTTATCTTCAGATCACAGATAATCAGTTTGGCTTTGAGGCTCACCATAGTACTGATTTGTGTTAATATGCTCTGAAGGAAGTAGTAGAACTGTATAAAAGACAAAATTCAACTGTTATAATTGGTGTTATTGATGCATCTGAAGATTTGAAAGAGTTAATCATCAAAAGTTGTTCAGTAAACTAAGACAAAGGGGTGTACGTAATAGCATACTAAGAATTTTGACATATTGGTACACTAATCAATGTATGCAGATAAAGTGAGGTAATTGTGTCTCTGATTCATTTAGAGCAAGTAACAGAGTGCGGCAAGAAAGTTTACATTCACCAGCCATTTTTAATGAATTCTCAGAAGAATTAAGTGACTGTAGGACTCGATGTGTGCTTGGTAATACCATAGTCATAGAAAAAAATTTATATGTGTTCGGATCAGGTAAAGATAAACCTTTTTAGAGCACATTGTACAACTTTTTACACTGCTCCTTTGTGGGTAAAGTTAAAGAAAGAGAGCCTACATAAGCCTCAGTTTGTGTACAATGACTGTATGAAGATCCTGCTGAAAAAACAAGATTTATTCTGTAAGGCAAAAGTACAATCATTTCCTGCTTTAATGAGAAATTTGATGTATATGTCAGTTGGATGGTTCACGTAATAGTATTATAATGTTGTTGTCAAATCCTATTCTCAGTATCAGTCCCATATGAGAAAGTACAGAAATCTACAGAAATGAATGTGTTACGTGCCAGAGGGGATGGGGCGTTGTCTTCTTTTACTTTTGTTTTCTCTCTCCGCTATACTCTTAGGAAGATGCTATTGGCAGAGGTGGTTGTCTGTCATCATTACCAGCAGGACGTAGGTTACACGGGAAGATAAAGGGCAACGCCAACCGGAAGCAAGAGGGAGGAGAATGGGGATTATTGGAGTCTTTGTTTTTGGTCACGCTGGTTTTGGCGTGTTTGCTTTGATTATGACTCCTTCGTTGTTTTTCATTAAATAACATTTTTGCTCTGAAATGTTTGATTATTTGGTTTATTATTTCATTTTTTTTTTTTTTTTTGATATCTTAAGTGATTCTTTGAAATGGTTTGTTGTTTGCCGGCCAGGGAAGTAGAGATTACGGAAGCATGTCACGTGACTTCCATTCTGCATTCACCTAGGAAACAACTGCTGTTATCACATTAGGTAAGGAGCATATGCCGCGTTGTATTTTTGCTTTTGGTAGTTGGAATAGTTTATGTAGGGTGCGTAAGGCGCTGAAGAAAATATTTTGTTTTCTTTTCTTTTGTTTGTAGGTAGTTTATTGGGATTGGGGTTTCAGTTAGAGTGGGGGTTTTGTTTTATTCTTTTTTTTATTTAGCTCCGCTCAAGTCCTGCTCCCTGGTTCAGTGTTTATTTTTCCCCCTTCTTGTCTTTATGCTTTTAATTCTCTCCCTCCGATTGGTTGTCCTCGATTTTATATTTGCTACTTGTAACATTTTGTATTGGAATCCTCTTGGTTTTTGTGATTATTTGGATCGGTACCTACCAACCTCTATCAGGGTTAAACGAAACCTGGGGAAATTTATATTGTGTTAAAACGTCTCCCTTACCCCTAGAGGCCCCGGAGACATTACAGAATGATATTTCCAAAGCAGTAGTTCTCAACTGGTTTGCCCATGGGACCCACAGTTTTGCATGGTCATTAAACTGTGACCCATATATACTCACAAAATGCATGACCCACACAGATATACTGTCCCACTTCACTTGACAACTTAACATAAAGAAATATCCCAGGTGAAAAAAGTGCACTTCCATAATGTACTTAAAGTGCTCTATTTTCACATACATTTTAAACAAATTATTCTTTATTACTTAAGATATACTTAAGTTCATCTAAGTGTACTCAGCTGTGTTTTGGGAAACCAAGAATATGAACTAAAATGTGCTTTTAACATACTATCTCTGTATTTTAAACAATTACCACTTTTAGTACACCTGAACCCATCTTTCATACACTAGTACACTCAAGTGTTCTACAACTGGTACCTAAATAACTTTTAAAATACATAAAGCCAAGCATAAAACTTGAAAATAATCCCTTTAAAAATACTCCAATACTCCTAATCTGAATTGGTAAATCAGGATTCAAAGCCATGGGCGATTGAACAGAAATAATGTGAGGAATGCTCAAATGTTTTTTCACATCATTCCAAACCAATAATGTATTATAAACAATCACATCATCAGTGAGAGAGTTTATCTGCTCTACATTATTAATAAACCAAAGGGATTCTGATCTTCTAGGATGACAAATTAGGGATTCAAAGTCAATTCACATCCTGCCTGTTCATAACTTAGCTTGTTATAGTGTTGAGTTGAGCAGCCCAGTAATAAAGCGGAAATCTGGGTAACGAAGGACCTCCAGATCTTTAGGTTTACAAAGTTTAGAAAGACCAACTCTCTGTTGCTTATTGTTCCAGATATAACTAGATATGTAAGAATTCAGAGATATAAAGAAGGATGTTGCTTAATAACATGGAGGATTTTGAAACAGATAGTTTAACTTTCCCAAGAGGGGAGATTGGCAGAGAGGTCCACTTTTCCAAATCTTTCTTAATTTGTTAACTAAAGGAGAATAATTTGTCCCAAATAAATTATTCCAATTGGCAGTGAGAAAAATGGCCAAATATTTAAGACCCCTATCTCAAACCTGAAATGGAGATTGTACAGGAAGATTGCAGGAGTGATTAAAAGGCATAGAAACAGATTTTAAAAAATTAACTTTATAACCCGACACAATACTGAATGAAGCAATTATATGCTTTTCCCCATTGACTGTGATCCCTGTTACATCAGGGTTAGTCTTGACAGATTTTGCCAAAGGATCAATAAATAATGTAAATGATAACGGTGATAGGGGACACCCTTAACCCATTTTTTTTTCTAAACCAGAAACAAAAAGGACCATTCTACACGGTCAAAAGCTTTTTTGGCGTCCAAAGATAAAACATCATTGTTTTGTTTTGAGTATGGAAATAATGCTATTAGTGTGCATCATCTTCTTGCAGTTTGACCCTTGGCCTGCATCCAAAAATGTCCAAAAATGTTATGTGGTTTCTTGCATGTGCCGCTCCATGCATACTAGATCAAACTTTTTATTTTGGTATTTACTGATTTGCCTACAGTGGTGGAGAGTGGGTTTTGGACACGTGTGGGCAGGTATTTATGCGAACAGCATGGAATAATAATATATTATTTTTTTATAGAATTTATAAGTTTGGAAAGAATCTTTTCCAGTGTGTGGGCCAGTACTTTTGCGAATATCTTTTAGTCCACACTGAGGAGGCTGATGGTCTCTGTAAGAGATCTCTGACCTCACTGTGATTGAAAACTTCTGCTATTTACTGAAAATCACATATAAAGGTCAGGTGGACTTTGTTCTTCAGCTGACTATATAAGGAGGCTTTTACATGTGATGTGGATGAATCATTCTAATTTAGAGCCCATTGTTGCATTATCACTCGATGTGGAAAATGCCTTTGATAGGGTGGAGTGGGGTTTTCTGTTTGCAGCCTTAGAGAAATATGGCTTTGGTTTGGGTTTTGTTAAGTGGGTTAAGATTCTTTACTCCAATCCTAAAGCAGCTATAATAACTAACAGAATAACTTTCTTTTTATTTATCCAGGTCCACCCGTCAAGGCTGGCTTTCTCAGTCCACTACTTTTTATATTAGTTGTAGAACCGCTTGTTTCAAGACCCAAAAATTAAAGATGAATTTGCAGAGGAAAGAGAAAACAAATTACTGTTATATGCTGATGACACATTGCTTTTAGTTAAAGACCCAGTATGTTCCTTACCAGTACTTCTTAATAAAACATTTTCAGGATTTAAAATAATCTGGTATAAGTCAGAGGCTATGCCAGTATCAGGAGCTTTTCTTCCTCAGTGAGTGTATACAGACAAAATTAGATAGTAGGAAAAAAACTTAACTCTATTGAGAAAGATTAATATAATAAAGATGGTGGCAGTGCCACAGTTTATTACAAATCAGGAATGGTCATGATTACCATGCCTCCGCAGATATATAAACAATATAATGCTATGGTTAAGAATATTTTCTGGGAAGGTGTAATGAGGACTCGTAAGAAGCGTGTAAGATCCAATTGCAAGCTTTTATTAACAGATCGTAGTCAAGACAGGCAGGGTCGATAACCAAACAAACAGTAATATCCAGGGCAAGGCGAGAGCGTAAATCCAATAAACAGGTAGAGTCCAAAACCAGAGAGAGCAGTCCGAAAAGTAACAAATAAACAAGGAAATGAAACCAGATAGAACTATGGCAAAACTGTGGCAAAAACAAAGACAAAACTATGATCATGAAACAAAACCGTGAATAGACAAAAACAGGGCAAAGGAAACAGGGAAAACCGCTTGGTAGAGTCCGCATGAGCAAAACAATACTTTGCAGCTTCCTGTTTAAAATGGCCTCCTTTTATTGCCACCAAACAGGAAGCTACTAATGAAGCAGCAGAGGGAGCAACAACAGTCAGTCAGGGGGTGAGGGCTCCCTCTGCTGGCGTGGCATTACAGAAGGTAAAACACTCAGGATTGGGGTTAATAAATATGTTTACCTAGAGACAGGGGAGGTTTAGCATTACCTAATGTAGAGCTCTATAAAATAGCATGGAAATGTCTAAGCTCGCTAGACACTGGGGGAATGAGGATTCAGATTTAGATTGGGTATTAATAGAACGACAACTTATTTCTGCTTTTCGGCCAATAGAGGCTTTTTCACAAAACCCAGAGGGGCACTTGCAACTTCCAACGACCACCCCAATATTGCTTCATTCACTGTGAGTTTTGGAAAACTGCCCACAAAAAGTGTGGGATTTGTCACTGGTGTCAACATTACTCTTGAGTATGGAATAACCCTTATGTTAAAGTCAGGAAAAAGCCCTTGTTTTGGGGACAGTGATTTTGAAGTGGAATACGACTCTAAAGGATTTATTTAGTAACAATAAACTTTTGTCTTATAATAATTTGAAAGAAAAACACTGCTTGGAGGCAAAGTTTCTCATGAAACAAATAAAAATATTTTAGAACATTTCAGTGAACTACCAAAGCTCCTGCAAAAAGCATCTCATTTTTATCAACTCTGTTTAAGGATAGATGACAATAACTGTGAAAATCGTTAATAACCGATAACTGTGAAGACTGATTTGGCCGAGAGACATTTATAGTGACACAGATAAAGACACTTAGAACAGAATTTTGTCCAACAGTGAAATGTATATAAATGAAGCAAGAGGCAAATTTATTCAATATAAGGTATTACATAGGTATTATTACACACCAGTTTGACTTTTTAGAATGGGTTGTATGAACGATAATAAATGCTGACGAAAAAAGAAGAAACTGGTGCATATTTTCATGCTCTTTGCCAGTGTTCAAAGATTCAACCTTTTTGGAAAGCTGTGTTAAAATATCCAGGAAGATGTTTGGGATTTGATGGGATTAAAAACAATGAGTTCTCACGTTATTACGGTGGGTGCAGTCACAGCAATACGTCTGATACTTAGATTTTGGAAAGATATTTAATGTCCTACAATTAAAATGTGGATTGAATTTATGATTGAGAATGTATCTGTAACGACTCGGAGGCTTGTGGATCCATCTGCAAGCGCTTTATTGACAAAACGATCACAGCACAACGAGAGACACAAGGGGGGCAGGCAAAATCACAACGATAAACGGATGCAAGTCGGGGCAGGCAGCTAGTATCAAAACGAGAAGGCAGTCCAATGGTCGGGGCAGGCAGCTAGTATCAAAACGAGAAGGCAGTCCAATGGTCTCAACAATAAATCCAAACAAGAGGGTAGAACGCTCAGAAATGCAGGCCGTAGCAAGTGCAAGACTTCGCGTCCTACGTGGGTGAAAGTCCTGCTTATAAAGGCTAGATAACAAGCTACACCTGTAGCGCGGATTAGTTCCGGTACGTGGGTCTAAAGCGTCCGGGTAGGAACTAATACTCGGGTGACGGTTCCCGCTGGTGACGGCCGGGAAGAGCCACAGAGGCGCGGTTCATTACAGAGCCCCCCTCCTGCGAGCAGCTCCCGAGGCGAGGGCCTTGGCGACGACGAGGTCGTCCGCGTGGTCTGGGCGCGGGTCTCCCTGGGTTTCTTTGATGGAAGTCCTCAATTAGGGAGGGATCCAGAATATCCTGAGCGTTGACCCAGGATCGCTCCTCTGGCCCGTACCCCTCCCAATCCACCAGGTATTGCATGACACGACCCCGGCGCCTGGAGTCCAAGATTTCGTGGACCCGGTAGGCCTCCTCGCCATCTATGATTAGAGGAGGGGTCTCTGTCTCCGCGGCCTCGTCCTGGTCCCTCTCCCCGTCCGGAGCACCAGCGGGTTTCAACAAGGATACATGGAAAGTAGGAGAAATACGGTAGTTAGTGGGTAACTCTAAACGGAATGACACTGGAGTAATTTGTTTGATGATTTTGAAAGGACCCACGTACCTGGGACTGAGTTTCTTGCTAGGAAGGTGCAGCCGAAGGTCCCGAGACGAAAGCCAGACCCACTGTCCGGGCTGGTAGGCTGGGTTGGCGTGCCGTCTGCGATCTGCTTGGGTGGTGGTGCGGCGAACAGCCTGTTGCAGATGGACGTGCGCAGCGTCCCAGGTGTCCTCGCTACGGCTTAGCCAATGGTCAACGGCTGGTAGGTTGCTTGGCTCCCCGGTCCATGGGAATAAAGTCGGTTGATATCCTAAGATGCACTTGAAGGGGGTGAGACCAGTGGCAGGTTTTCTAAGTGAGTTTTGGGCATATTCTGCCCACACTACGTATTTGCTCCAGTCACTTTGGTTGGTGTGGCAGTAGGTTCTCAGGAAACGAGTGAGTTCTTGATTAAGTCTCTCGACTTGGCCGTTGGATTGAGGGTGGTACCCGGAAGTCAGGCTCACATTGATGTTGAGTTGTTTGCAGAAAGCGTGCCAGACCCGAGAGGTGAACTGAGGTCCCCTGTCCGAGACAATGTCCTCCGGAATGCCGAGGACCCGGAAAACCTGATGTACCATAACCTCCGCGGTCTCCCAGGCCGTGGGTAGCTTGGTTAAGGGGATGATTCGGCAGGCTTTGGAGAACCGGTCGACAACGGTAAGGATTGTGGTGTAGTTCTGAGAGAGGGGAAGATCCGTAACGAAATCTATGGCGATATGAGACCATGGGCGATGAGGGACTGGCAGGGGTTGGAGTAAGCCGGCAGGTCTCTGGTGGGACGATTTGGCAATGTTACAGGTTCTGCATTGAGTCACGAACCGAATGATGTCCCGAGTAAGTGCTGGCCACCAGAAGCGGTTCTTGGTTAGTTCGAGGGTGGCGGTAATCCCAGGATGCCCTGCGCCGGGGGAATCGTGAATCCAGTGAAGCAGGCGTGTGCGGAGTGTTTCAGGCACATATTCGCGATCTTGAGGACAGTTTGGAGGCGGTGGTTCTGTTACCTGAGCTTCCCTGATCTCGGTCATGATGTCCCAGCGGACCGGGGCTAGAAGTAGAGAGGGTGGAATTATGGGATCGGGAGTGAGTTCTTGTTGTTGAGCGTCATGGATACGGGAGAGAGCATCTGCCTTGCTGTTCTTGGAGCCGGGGCGGTAGGTAATTCTGAACTCAAACCTGGCAAAGAACAGTGACCAGCGAGCCTGGCGGGAGTTTAGCCGTTTTGCTGAGCGGATGTATTCCAGGTTGCGGTGGTCCGTGAGAACTAAGAAGGGAACCTTGGAACCTTCCAACCAATGCCTCCATTCGAGCAGGGCCTCCTTGAGAGCTAACAGTTCCCGGTCGCCCACATCATAGTTGCGCTCGGCGGCAGAGAGCTTCCGAGAAAAGAATGCGCAAGGAAACATCTTCGGTGGCTCTCCGTGTCGCTGCGACAGGACCGCTCCCACGCCACTGTTTGAAGCGTCCACCTCCACGATGAATTCCAGCTCGGGGTCGGGGTGTCGCAAGATGGGATTGGTCGTGAAACGTTCTTTCAGTTCCTTGAAGGCCTGCTCACTCTCTGACGTCCATTTCAGCGTTCGGGTTCTTCCTCGTATCATTGAGGTCAGGGGGGCGGAGATCTGACTGAAGCCCCGGATAAATCTCCTGTAAAAGTTGGCGAAACCCAGGAACCTCTGGAGCTCCTTGACGGTTCGTGGTCTCGGCCAGCTGACGACTGATGACACCTTCTTCTCGTCCATAGCGACCCCATCTTGGCTAATTATGTACCCCAGGAAGGCGATCTTGGTCTGATGAAATTCACACTTGGGTAATTTGGCATATAACTGGTGCTTAATCAGGCGTTGGAGCACTGCTCTGACCTGTTGGATGTGAGTTTCCAAGTTCTCTGAATAAATCAGGATGTCATCAATGTAGACAATGAGGTGTCTGTGGAGCATGTCTCTGAAGATCTCATTGACGAAGGCCTGGAAGACGGACGGACTGTTCGATAGGCCGAAGGGCATCACCAGATACTCGTAGTGTCCATTGGTGGTTGAGAACGCCGTTTTCCACTCGTCTCCCGCCTTGATGCGAATCAAGTTGTAAGCACTTCTAAGGTCGAGTTTGGTGAAGTACTTCGCAGTGCGTAACTGCTCCAGGGCTGCTGGTACCAGAGGAAGAGGGTAGCGGTACTTGATTGTGACCTCGTTTAGGCTCCGATAGTCGATGCAGGGTCTCAAACTGCCGTCTTTCTTTTTCACGAAGAAAAAACCCGCCGAGGCGGGCGAGGTAGATGGTCTGATGAATCCTTTAGCTAGCTCCTCACTGATGTAACGTTCCATGGCTTCTGTCTCGGGTTGCGAGAGGGGAAACACCCGCCCCCTGGTGGGCATGGCTCCAGGTTGTAACTCAATGGAACAATCGTAGGGTCGGTGTGGTGGTAGATGTGAGGCTTTTTCCTCGCTAAAGGCTTCCAAAAGGTCCCGGTAGCAGGAGGGTAGGAGTGTGGTGGAGCTGAGGTCGGTCTGGCGGAACGGGACGGCTCGGGGACGGCGAACGACTCTCTGCAGGCACTGAGCGTGACATTCAGGTGACCAGTGAAGGATTTGCGGGTGTGTCCAGGAGATGTTAGGGTTATGTTGTCTTAGCCAGGGCAGGCCTAAGATGATGGGGTGGCTGGGTGAGGTTATGGCGAATAGTCGCAGTCGTTCGGAGTGAAGAAAGCTGACTTGCAGTTCCAGCTCCTTGGAAACGGCCTCCACTTTCCCCGAGCCGAGAGCCCGTCCGTCTAGCGCTGTGACCGCCACATCGTTACATGCAATGAGAGGAACACAAGCACTTTTAGCAAACGATATATCAATAAAGTTCCCCGCCGCCCCTGAATCGATGAGAGCTACGGTTTGTGTAGTCTGGTGATTGCAGATTAAAATCACTTCTAGTTCAAAGGTATCTAAGAGGGAATCGGAACTCACCCGTGCAGTGTCTGGTCGATGAGGACGGATGGGACAGTTAGTCCGGAGGTGTCCTGCTTGCCCACAGTATAGACAGAGGTGATTCCGCACGTGTCGGTCCCTCTCCTCCGGAGTTAATCCTGTCGCTCCGATCTGCATTGGCTCGGACTCAGTGGTGACAGGTGACGGGGAAGTGAATCGAGTGGAGCGATATCCTCGACGTGAGCGCATCAAATTGTCAGTTTTGATGGCAAGTTCCATATACTGACTCAGTGTCAGTCCCTCGTTCCTGCAGGCCAGCTCTGACTGGAGTTCTCGGTTGAGCCCCTGTCGATAGAGAACCTTGAGCGGTGCCAGGTCCCAGCCCGTTTGAGCCGCTAGCGTGCGGAAGGTGAGCGTGTAGTCGGCTGCCGTGGACGAGCCCTGCCGTAGTGAGGTTAACTCCTCTCCCGGATCCCTTCCTCCTGCTGCATGTTCGAAAACCTCCCGAAACTGTGTGAGGAAATGAGCATACGACGGGAAAGTCATCCGGTTGCCCTCCCACATGGCGGTGGCCCAGTCCAGCGCTCTCCCGGTCAACAGTGAACAGATGAGTGAAACCTTACTGTCATCCGTAGTGTAAAACTGTGGCTGTTGATGGATGTAGATAGTGCATTGGAGGAGAAAACCCTTACATTTTCCGGGAGCTCCGTCGTATTTCTCTGGCAGCGCCACTCGTGAGTTGATGGCCGGAACCGGGGTAGGCGGAGCCGGAGCAACCCCGGCAGGTGCAGCAGGTGTGCTGGGGCCTTGGGCCTGGGTGGTCGTGACCAGAGTGAGGGCTTGCACAGAGCGAACCAGTTCCTCTGTGAGAGAAGTCAACTTTTCGAGTTGCTGCTGATGCGTGGCTACGAGTGATCCCTGGCGTGAGAGTTCGCACGCGAGCTGAAAGACCGCTGCTGGATCCTGTGTTGGCGAAGTCTTCTGTAACGAGGCTTGTGGATCCATCTGCAAGCGCTTTATTGACAAAACGATCACAGCACAACGAGAGACACAAGGGGGGCAGGCAAAATCACAACGATAAACGGATGCAAGTCGGGGCAGGCAGCTAGTATCAAAACGAGAAGGCAGTCCAATGGTCGGGGCAGGCAGCTAGTATCAAAACGAGAAGGCAGTCCAATGGTCTCAACAATAAATCCAAACAAGAGGGTAGAATGCTCAGAAATGCAGGCCGTAGCAAATGCAAGACTTCGCGTCCTACGTGGGTGAAAGTCCTGCTTATAAAGGCTAGATAACAAGCTACACCTGTAGCGCGGATAGGTTCCGGTACGTGGGTCTAAAGCGTCCGGGTAGGAACTAATACTCGGGTGACGGTTCCCGCTGGTGACGGCCGGGAAGAGCCACAGAGGCGCGGTTCATTACAGTATCATATTATAAAATGTTAGCCAAATTGAATGTAAATCATAGAGATGTGGGAGACATATGAGAGAATTTTATTCAGATTGTGTAGGCTGTTCCCATATATGGGGCACTAAATTCTTTTCAAATAAAAAAAAAAAGATTTATTGGTTTTGAGTGGGAAAATAAAAGTTCCTCATTTGTAATCCTGCAGTTTATTTTTTATAAGTGTTTAAAGTCTGCAATAATTCTTTCCTATCGTAATCATATTTTGATCGTGAGTGATGAGACTGTGTCACGTGCTTCCCGCTGGACCAATAAGTTCTTTGGAACGACATGTAAACATGGGTCCAAGATGTCTGCGCTTTTGTTGTCAATATCATATAGCGAAGAAGAGGAAACTACGGCCAGACCTCCAAAACGTAGTCAAATGGTTTATAAGCAATGATATATGCATCTCACGTCCATAAAGAATTTAGAAACAAAGGTTTTTACGTGCACACGGTGGGATACATTCAGAAACGGCGTCAAGCGGTGGCTCGGCTTGCAGGGTGAGAGTCACAGAATAGCAAAAACATACAAACATTGTGTAGAAATAGAGTTTGACAATGTTCCCAGAGACGCTGGGTTTCATTCCACTTCAATCTACAACTACAGGCGTTTCATTGACAAAAAAACGCTTGGATGCGGCCGAGAAACGGGTCACACGGTGTCCTGAAGCTCAAGATGCTCACGAAGTCCAGTCTGTAGTAGCACTTCAACAACTGAATGTCCGACAAAGAAACTTAGGTCCAGGACGGGCCTGCCAGTAGCTTCTGCATAATTTGCTGACTATCATCCAATGGCACTTACTTCAGTAGTAATGAAATGTTTTGAGAAAATTATGATTAACTTTGTCAAAACAGAGGTCAGTTTTCTTTTAGACCCATTTCAGTTTGCATATAGGAGCAACAGAAGTATAAATGATGCTGTTTTAACAATGACACATCTTATAAATAGGCACCTAGAAGATTCATATGCACGTCTTTTATTTGTAGATTTTAGTTCAGCTTTTAATATGTTGCAGCCACATCTTTTAATTGCAAGGCTGAATGATTTTAAATTTCATCCTTTTATTATAAAATGGTATTATTCTTTTTTAACTAATTGCAGGAAGCAGGTTAGTGTGAATGGAACACTATCTGAAGTTAGAACTTTGAGCACAGGAGCCGCCAGCGCTGTGCGAGTTCACCGGTTTTGTTTACCTTGTGTACAGATGAGTGTAGAAGGGGGTATTCCAATAATTACATGATTAAATTCTCTGATGATACTGCAATTTTAGGTTTATTGAAAGAGAATGGAGACTTGTTTGATTTTTTTTTCAGAGATTGGAAAGTTCATGAGCTTGTGGGAGGAGAACCACCTATCTCTGAATGTCATTAAGATGAAAGAGATGGTGTTTGACCCTAGAGGAGTTGGTGATCACAGGCCCATGATCATACATAATCAAACCATACAGGTCCCATCATATAAATATCTTGGTGTCCTTTTTGACAATTCATTAACATGGAATATCCATGTAGACAATCTCTGTAGTAGGTGTTGATCAAAAATTTAGGATTATTTTTTATTGGGCAGTTTTTGAGAGTTTAATTAGGTACAGCATCACAGTCTGATTTGGGAATCTGTCTGTGCAGGCAAGAACTAAATTGTACCGGATTATTCACACGGCTTGGAAAATTATTGGTGTAAAGGAACAGGCATCACTGCAGACTATGAACAGGCTATTTTAAGACAAGCGAAAAAGATGTGATCCATTCCATGTATTGCACACAGAGTATGAGTTGTTGCCCTCTGGGAGGAGGTTTAGAGTCCCTCGATGTAGATTGAATAGGTTTAAAAACTCTTTTATTCCTGTGTCTATAAAGTTATTAAATAGTGGCAGTATTTAAAGTATTTAATTATTATTAATTAATTATTTTATTTTTTATTTACTGTTGTTATTTTTGTTGACATTTCTTGTTCTTTATTGTCTGTATTTGTTAATGATTGTGTGTCAATTGTCAGCTGACTGCAGCATGGGTGATGGGCCCAAGACAAATTTCCCCACTGTGGGATAATAAAGTTTAATAATAAATAATAAATATAATAAATAATAATAAATAATAAAAGTTTAATAATAAAGTACCTTACCATCTTACACAGGCAGAAATGTTGTCAGCAGGTACGTAAAAAAATAACATAGTACACGCACACATTTGAATTTTGAAGTTTTGTGGCGTATGCTGAGTACCATGGCTAACTTTACATCAATTATTTAATATTTATTGTACAGTCAGGGTCAGATTAGCATTGTTTTGCATACAGCTACAGCCAGAACACTCAAAATTGTTTACATTTAAATATTTTAAAGGTTTTACTTAATGGGTAATACAAATTAATTTTATTATATGTATATATTTTAGAGTTATAATAAGAGTTATTGTAAAATAGTTATAGCACATAAAATATCTTTTATGTTTTATTTCTTTTCAGAAATGAGCCAACCTTCGATATCAGCTACAAGATCTTCTGTGAGCGACTCATCCGTCATATGGAAAAAGAAAAAGAAAGGCATTTTCTGTTGCTTGTGAGAAAAATGAATGCCTGACTGCGTTTACAAACCTGGGTAGCAGTTTTACCCTGGACGAGTCTGCCTTTGAAATACTTTGCAAAAGTGTGTCACCTACAGTATATGGCCAGTCATCTGACAAAAGTGTGAACGATGCAAGATACAAAGCATTCTGCATGGCATCATCAGCTCTGCCAGAACGATCCATGCCCTGTACCAACACTGCAAAAGGGCAAACTACCAAGCAGCCATAATGACACATTCTCTGAAAGGTATATTGTGCCCCTTCACCCGTTGGCAGTGAATGCACCTCGAGGATGGGGAGATAACGGTGACCTGGATGACTAGAAATCTGCCCCCGAAAGTGTCCTGCAGGTAGTCCACTGCAGTTGTAAGCAAGGCAAATGTGACACTGAAAGATGTTCCTGTATGTCTCCAAGACTGTCTTGTACTGATTTATGTCGGTGCCAAAATTGTGCAAATGTTTCCTAGGAAACGGAGGAAAGAGAAACATGTGATGATGCTCTGATGATGGTGATAGTGATGATACTGATGAGTAAAGATGTGCTGTGTCTTATTTTCGGCTGCTTTTAATCTGTAATGAATCTATTGTAGAATTGACCATTTTTGTCGTTGTTCAAAATGAAGGGGAGCGGGGCAACGTTCAGTCATTTCACCCAATTTGGGCCAAAGTGGGTTGTTTTTTGTTTTTTACAGTGCCTACTGAAAATATTTATGCAAAAAAACCCTTTGTTTAACCCTAATGTTTAATTTTGTTTGGTGCCAGTCTGTGAAGCTGAAGTGTATTTTCTACAAATTTGCCATATTTCATGGTCAACATTCACAATTCAGTGAACAAATGGAGCAGTACCTGTCTCAGATGTGTAGGTACATGTAGAAATGTCAGTTTGACACATAGTTTGTGTTTCTAAGATGCATATAAATAAAGTTACAAGTAAAATCCAGCAGTATAAGATTTTCGTGTTTTGTAAATTCACAATTGTGTACATTTATGGATACTGACAAAAAACTGCAGGATATTTTGTGGAGAACTTTTAACACCATAAGGGTGAGTCCATAAGGGTCCATAAGGGTGTTGTCTATCCAAAAATTAATGTAAAAAGTAGTGCCCAGGAGTGGGAATGAAAATCACTTTCTAGCCACTTTTTTCTAGTTCATCTTATGGCCTATAGGACATGTTGAAAAACTCCAATCGTATTTTCTCCCTCAACTTCAAAAATCATTTAAAAATCATCCTACATCACTGCAGAAGTACCGACACAGTCTTTACAAAGTGAACATGCAAAGAAGATCAAACACCCTTAACAAAAAAGCTAAAACAGCGTTATAGGACGATTTTGAAGTTGAGGGAGAACATGAGATGGGAGTTTTTCGACATACACCAACTGTCATGAACCAGAACAAAAACAGTCCAGGCAGAGCAAGACAAGACGAGCGTTTGACATTAAAAAGTATATAAACTCTATTATTTTTATGAAAATAACAGATTGTGTTGCTTTATTGTATTACTTTATTACTTTAGAACTTTATTGTATTAAGTGTCGTTTAAGTCCTATTCACTAATAGATTAAAAGTATTCCTTACTTACATCGAGTCATATTTACTTAGACCATTTAAGTTTTGTTAACTTAACTGAATCTGTGATCTGAGGAATGGTGCCAGTAAAGTTCCCCTTCGGGAACTCGAGCCGCGTCGGAAAACGCTATGGGAACGCCTCCAGCGTGACCGCGCTCTGAACACGTGTGAAATCAGACCAATGGAAGAGCGAGACGTCACAGGCGGGTGACGTCACAGACCAGGAAGCATAAAAGCACGTGCGCCAGAACGAACGGCAGCTTCTGTCTTTCAGCAGCGCTCTATGTGTGTCTCTGTTTTTGTGCCTTTGGTTGCTAGTTTGCACCACTTTCTTTTTGCACAAAATGTCTAAAGCTAGTAGGAAATCTAAGCATTTAGATGAGCCGCGTTTTAGAGCGTGTGTTCCTCCTTGCCCTCGTTTCATTACGGGTAAGGATACACACGCTCTATGCGTGGTTTGTCTGGGAGCGGAGCATGCGGCAGCAGCCCTCGAGGGGGCTGATTGCCCTCATTGTGTGCAGATGAGTCTGCACACACTCCGCTCCCGGAAGGCTCTCTTCCAGCTGGGAGCCTTCAGCAGCGTTCCCCGCAGATCTGGTCCCGCTTCCGCCGAGGCGGGGCGGCGGCTGCATTCGTGGGGTTCGCAGCTGGATCTAGCGGAGGGTATGGAGACGGGTAACCCCCTATCTCCTGCCTCACCCGCTAGATCCCCGGCCCGGTCTCTGGGTGCGGAAGCCCGCGCTGCGGATTCTTCCCCCCGGGGGACGGGCTCGACACTCCCCATATCTTCCTCTGAGGAGGTTGATGTGGAGAGTGTCGGTGATGTTCAAGCACCATCGTTTCCCCAATATGAGGAGCTGCTGGAGGTGGTGACTCGTGCGGTGGCCAAGCTTAATATCGATTGGCCCCCCGAGTCATTGGTTGAACCGCAGACTAGTAAACTAGACGAGAGGTTTCTGCGGTCTCGCCCACCTTCAGCACGCCGGAGCCTTCCTTTTTTCCCCGATCTCCACACTGAGGTGTCGAGATCGTGGAATAACCCTTTCTCGTCCCGCTTGTTCATTCCCGCCTCTTATAACTACGGTCATGTGGGCGGGTTGGATGAGCGGGGGTACAGAGCGATGCCCCGGGTGGAACAGACGCTTGCCAGCTATCTGTCCCCCGCCGCGGCATCGTCTCTGAAGGCTCCGGTCTTGCCCTCCAAGCCGCTGCGAGTCACCTCAGCACTGGTGGGCAAGGGGTACGCGGCTGCGGGTCAGGCTGGTGCGTGTCTGCACACCATGTCGGTGTTACAGGCGTACCAGGCTGACCTGCTTAAAGAGTTGGACGAAGGCGCGGAGATCAGGGATTGTGACATCTCTGAGCTCCGGAGGACCGCTGATTTGTCTCTCCGTGCCACTAAGGAGACCGCCCGTGCCATCGGGCGGTCTATGGCTTCCCTTGTGGCTGCGGAGAGACATCTCTGGTTGACCCTGTCCGATATGAAAGAAAAGGACAGGGTCTTCCTCCTGGACGCCCCGCTTTCGCCTTCTGGCCTGTTCGGCGACGCTGTCAATGCGGTCGTCGACAGGTACCAGGAGGCGCGTAAGCAAGCGGCGGCGTTCCAGCGGTTCCTCCCTCGCCGCCGTCCAACTCACGAGGCTGCTGAGCTGGAGCAGCCTCGTCCGCGTACCAGCTCCTCACACCGGGAAACGCAGAAACAGAGCGTCGCCACCCGCACTCCTCCCCATCGAGGGCGGGTGCGCAGACGCTCTAGGTCGGGGGCCCCCAGGACGAAGCCCGATCTGCGGGTCGTGCTTCAGTCTAGGAGGTCCTCGGCCAAGCGGCCCTGATGGTGCGGGGCCGCTGAGGGTAGCCCCATCGGGGGAGTTCCGGGGTGCACCGCATTATTCGGTGTCCGGCTCCCCCCTGTGCCCTCGGGAGGCTGGCTTGCCCACCCTGCCGGTGATTCAGGGCGCAGCAGCCTCCGGCGAGCTTTCCCCTCAGTCTCTTCCGGCCAGAGACGTTCCAGAGCTGGGGGGCTCGCCACCCCTGCGGGGGTCTCAGGGTCCGCTAGATCAGGTGCTTCCTGCCGGGCAACCGTTACAGGACACCGGTCTAGCGACCCGTGTAACACCAGAGGCCAGTCTCGAGAGGCTGGTTCCCTTAGTAGATCATTTGGCAGCGTGGAAACTACTGCCCAATGTGTCTGCTTGGGTCCTGCACACTGTAGAGCGAGGTTATCGCATTCAGTTCGGCGCTTCACCTCCGCCGTTCAACGGGGTCTTTCCCGCTTTGGTGGGTCCCGAGCAGGGTCTGGTAATGGAGCAAGAAGTAGCTACTCTCCTGAGGAAGGAGGCCATCGAGGTGGTCCCTCCTCAGTTCAGAGAGTCCGGGTTCTACAGCCGGTACTTCATTGTTCCCAAGAAGGATGGGGGCCTGCGTCCCATTTTAGATCTCCGCCTCCTGAACCGCTCAGTCATGCGGCTGAAGTTCAGGATGCTGACTGTAAGACAGGTCGTGTCACAAATCAGGTCCGAGGACTGGTTTGTCACGATAGATCTAAAGGACGCGTATTTCCACGTCTCCATCCTTCCTCAACACAGGAAGTTCCTGAGGTTTGCTTTCAGGGGCGAAGCTTACCAATATCGGGTTCTTCCTTTCGGTCTAGCACTCTCCCCCCGCACTTTCACGAAGTGTGTGGATGCAGCTCTGGCTCCCCTGCGACTCCAGGGCATCCGCATACTCAATTACATCGACGACTGGCTTATCCTGGCCCAGTCGGAGATGGTGGCGGTTCGGCATCGAGATGTCGTTCTCGCACACATGAAAGAGCTGGGGTTAAGACTAAACGCCAAGAAAAGTGTGCTTTCTCCAGTACAGAGAACCACTTATCTGGGCGTGGTGTGGGATTCGACCACGATGCAGGCACAGTTGTCTCCTGCTCGGATCGAGTCGATCCTCGCCGCAGTCATGAGAGTGAAGGAAGGCCGGTCACTCACTGTCAAGCAGTTTCAACGACTGCTGGGTCTCATGGCAGCTGCGTCCAACGTGATACCTTTTGGCCTGCTGTACATGAGACCCCTACAGTGGTGGCTCAAGACCAGGGGGTTCTCCCCGAGGGGAAACCCGCTTCGCATGATCAAGGTCACGCGGCGATGCCTACGTGCCTTAGACATGTGGAGGAAACCCTGGTTCTTGTCTCAGGGCCCGGTGCTGGGAGCTCCTTGTCGCCGTGTAACGCTAGCGCCGGACGCGTCCCTCACTGGTTGGGGAGCGGTCATGAGTGGCCACCCTGCCCGCGGTCTGTGGAGTGGTCGCCATCTCAGTTGGCACATAAATTGCCTGGAGATGCTGGCCGTGTTTCAAGGGCTGAAACACTTTCTCCCGGACCTGAGAGATCGTCACGTGTTGGTCCGCCCCGACAACATGGCGGTGGTCTCTTACATCAACCACCAAGGAGGTCTGCGTTCGCGCCCCTTGTTCAAGCTGGCGCACCAGATCCTTGTGTGGTCCCAGGGCAAACTCCTCTCACTGAGAGCAGTTTTTGTACCCGGGTATCTCAATGTGGGAGCAGACGTCCTGTCGAGACAGGGGCCGAGGCCCGGGGAATGGATGCTTCACCCCGAGGTGGTGAAGCAGATCTGGAGAGTGTTTGGTCCAGCCCAGGTGGACCTGTTTGCCACGAGGGACAATGCCCAATGTCCCCTCTGGTACTCTCTAGTTCATCCAGCTCCGCTGGGGCTGGATGCCATGGTACAGACGTGGCCGAGGCTGCGTCTGTACGCTTTCCCCCCGATCGCTCTGCTCCCGGGAGTTCTAGAGAGAGTGCGCCGGGATGGGGTATCCCTTCTTCTAGTAGCCCCGTTCTGGCCGGGCCGAGTATGGTTCTTGGACCTGATTTCCCTCCTCGACGGCTCTCCCTGGGAGATTCCCGTCAGGAGGGATCTCCTCTCACAGGCAGGGGGTTCCTTCCTTCACCCCCGGCCGGAGCTGTGGAAGCTTTGGGTGTGGCCTCTGAGGGGGCGCACCTCTTAGCTTCCGGTCTATCAACCGAGGTTGTTGAGACCCTACTCCAATCTAGAGCTCCCTCCACGAGGAAACTGTATGCCTTGAAGTGGAAACTTTTCACTTCTTGGTGTGGACGCCGCCAGCAGGACCCAGTTAACTGCCCAGTTGGCTCAGTGCTGGAGTTTCTGCAGGACAGGCTGTCTGCAGGGTTATCCCACTCCACCTTGAAGGTTTACGTGGCGGCCATTGCGGCCTACCACGCCCCTCTCGGTGGTCTTTCCGTGGGTAGGAACCCCCTGGTTACACGTTTCCTCCGCGGTGCGCTGAGGCTAAGGCCCCCGGTACGACCTCGTGTCCCTTCCTGGGACCTGTCTGTGGTGCTTGAGGCTCTCTGTCTTCCTCCCTTCGAGCCTTTAGAAGAGATCTCTGACTGTCATCTGTCCTTTAAGACTTCTTTTCTTTTAGCCCTTTCATCTCTAAAGAGAGTTGGTGACCTGCAGGCCCTTTCTGTGGCCCCCTCTTTCCTGGACTTTGCTCCAGGCCTTTCTAAAGTTTTTCTTCACCCTCGCACTGGGTATGTCCCTAAGGTCCCTTCCTCTGCACCACGGCCTGTCGTACTCCAGGCCTTCTGTCCTCCTCCCTTTCGGGAGCCTGACCAGCAGAAGCTGAACTGTATGTGTCCAGTTCGAGCGCTGGATGCATACGTTCACCGGGTGGCTACTTGGAGAAGGTCGGACCAGTTGTTAGTTTGCTTTGGTCCTCAGAGACGTGGTCTCCCTGCCTCTAAGCAGACCATAAGTCGGTGGATAGTCGAGGCTATCCTCCTGGCTTATGAGTCTTCGGGCCTTCCTCCTCCCTTGGGGGTAAAGGCTCATTCCACCCGTAGCATGGCGGCCTCTAAATCTTTCCTTGCGGGTATTCCCCTTCAGGATATCTGTAACGCTGCGGGTTGGTCCACGCCCCTTACGTTTGTCAGGTTCTACCGTCTTGACCTCTTGACCCCTGGTTCTTCGGTCCTTCCTAGCTCTTCTAGGCAGGGACTTGGAGCTGGTGGCGTGGGCATCTCGTTCCCATAGCGTTTTCCGACGCGGCTCGAGTTCCCGAAGGGGAACGTCTCAGGTTACGTATGTAACCCTGGTTCCCCGAGGGAACGAGACGCCGCGTCTCGAGGCCAGCTTCCTGCGTCCCTGCGAGCGCTGCTTCTCTTTGAAGCTGCCGTTCGTTCTGGCGCACGTGCTTTTATGCTTCCTGGTCTGTGACGTCACCCGCCTGTGACGTCTCGCTCTTCCATTGGTCTGATTTCACACGTGTTCAGAGCGCGGTCACGCTGGAGGCGTTCCCATAGCGTTTTCCGACGCGGCGTCTCGTTCCCTCGGGGAACCAGGGTTACATACGTAACCTGAGACGTTTACTTAAGCTACAGAATATGAACAAACAAAGTTCCCTCTGCATAAAAACTTCATCAAAATGCATTTACCTGGCATCTCAAGAATAAAGAAACACAGCTATAGAACAGATAATGTCAACTGTCTAAACAGAGATGATACTGCACTTCATCACATCTCATTTGTGACATTGTACAAACCACGTCTGAGTGCTTTTGAGCAGAACATGTCGATTGATACTCAACAAAATAACATTAATACATGGTGCAGTGATCCATTAACAGACATGTCAAGCAATGAAAATAACAAAAAGATACAAATCAGAAAAGAAATGTGTTTAGGCCATTAAACAAATATCAACACTGATTAAACAGAACTGAATCTGTTCAAAAAAGTGGAATTGAACAAGCTTGTTTTTCTTATGACATCACGTTTAGAGTCATGTCATCTCAGTAGTGATCCCGTGAACTGCAGGTCAGATCTCAACCTTTCCTCAAAAATAATCTCAACCTTTCAATCTGAGAAGTGTTGATTCAGGCAAATAACTGGTCCTTTAAAGTTTGAAGTTTTGGTTTCAATGATTTTGAACCCAGATCAAGCATAACTTGCATGAACTTGCACTTCGGGTAATCAAGATGGAGTGCATATGAGAGTCCGAACAAGAGACAAACTGCAAGAGGCAGGACCCTGACATCATCCATTACAACACCTCCATCTATGATGATACTGGAGACTGGATCTACAGGAAGTGATGAAGGGCTGTGAGGAGCAGTGTTGGGGAGTAACTAGTTACATGTAACGAAATTACGTAATTTAATTACAAAATAAATGTAATTGTAATTAGTTACAGTTACTGAGAAAAAATATGTAATTAAATTACAGTTACTTTTGAAAAATGCCAGTGATTACAAAGGGGATTACATCTGTTTTTTTTTCCACACACCCACACCCACTTACAGATTTAATTGACTTCTTTCATAAATTGTATTGACTGCTCTAAAATGAGACACCAATGTTTCAGGAGTTTAGGACACAGAAGAGGACACATGCTTATTCGATAACTGTTTTATTTCCTATTTGGGTTTTTGTATAAACTTTATTTTTTAAGATTGTTTTTTTCCAAGGCATTGTTAGATGCTAGTGTTTTCTGTCATAACTATGCAAACATTTGATTTCAAACCCAGTATCATAGCTATTAAACTATTTCTTGTTATGATGTTATTTATGTTATGATCTTATGACATATAGCGCAACTGCGCTCACAGTGACCAGAGTTCGATTCCCGTCTCAAGGTCCTTTGCAATCCCGCTCCTCTCTCTCCTCCCAGCTCTTTCCTGTCATCTTTCGACTGTCCTATCACAATAAAAGGCATAAAAAGCCCAAAAATATAAGTAAAAAAAAAAGTCTGAATTTGTGGTGGCTGTGCTTTAAATTAAATTATTACACAGCTCAGACTCATCCGGGGCGACTTAAGTCAGTGCTATATGCTTGATAATTTTTCTTGGTGGAAGCTTTGCGTTTGGTTAGCTAATAAAATATTAAAGCTTAATTTAATATTATGTGTACAAGTTCTTAATTCTGTCATCCTGGTATCGTGGACTTGCGCTATTGTTTCATACAAACGCAGCTGCTGCCATTTTTTTTTGTACATTGTAATGGATTATAAGATAACTAACAAACTAGTACTACTACTTAATTATTTATGTGGTGAAATGTTGTGTAAGAAAACTGGTATGACTGCACTGTATCCCTAAAATGTCAACATTTCAACTCAGATCAGTTTCGTGTCTAATAATTTATCTAAATCGAAATCGAAATAATCTATCAAGCAGCTGTGTAATAAGTGAGATAATGTACATTCAGCCAGTTGTTATCGCAAAATAAAGATGTATATTATCCCTTACTTATTATAATCTTAATTAAGTGATTTAAACGATTTTGAAAGTCTGACAGTAATCAGTGTTAAGTGCTACTGTAAGGTTAACTCTGCCTGGTTTAAATGTTTCAAAATGATTAACAGTTGAAAATATTAGAAATTTAAAAAAAGTAATCAAAAAGTAATTAAAAGTAATAAGTTACATTACTTTAATAAAGTAATTGAAAAGTTACACTACTTATTACATTTTAAATCAAGTAACTTGTAATCTGTAACCTATTACATTTCCAAAGTAACCTTCCCAACACTGGTGAGGAGAATCTTCATTGTGGACTGTCAGAATGTCAACAGGAATGTGCTCAAAGTTGTCAATATTTAAAATCATTCTTTACAGATATACTTACAAAGCAGACTTTGAAAAATTCTGAGGGGTCGTCCCCAAGAAGGACAGGGATGCCACGGAGAACCGCAGTGCGCCGAAGCGTAACCTCATTTTCCTGAAAAAAGAGTGATATATGAAATGAGATTCCGTGTTATTCCATGTGTAAAGAATGTCTTATTGTTTGTCGTTTTGTAATGTGTAGTTTCTTTAAGGAATCGCATTTCATTTTTGTATCTTTCTCTGCAAAATAAGTACAACAAAAAATCTTATTTTAATTGACTCTAAATGTTTTTTTGGTAACACTTTATATTACGGTTTCTTAACTAGCTGCTTGTTAGCATGCATATTACCAGAATATTAGCCATTTATTAGTACTAATTAGGCACATATTAATGCCTTATTCTACATGACCTTATTCTACATCACTAATCCTACTCAATAACAAAACATAACAACTACCACAAGGTTCAATATTGGGACCTATTCTCTTTTCTTTGTTTCTTTTGCCCTTGGGCTTCATTTTTAAGAAACATGGTATCTCATACCATTTATATGCAGATGACATTCAGATATATTTACCGATCAGTCCTGGCGTCCCAAGCACTAATCAATCCTTGGTATTATGTCTAAAGGAGGTGATTACCTGGTTAGAGCAAAACGGCCTGAAGTTAAATGCCAGTAAATCTGAAGTTTTGGTTTTCGGGGCAAACAATGACGACAGGGACTTAGGGGGCCTTCTTGGCTCTTGGGAAACATATGTTCAACCCAAAATAAGAAATTTAGGGGTAATTTTTGACTGTGCTCTTATGTTCGATCATCAGGTCAAAAATGTGGTAAAAAATTGCTACTACCAATTACGGACAATTGCTAAAATGAAGTCCTTTCTGTCTGTTCCTGACTTAGAAAAAGTGATTCATGCATTCATCACTTCTCGTTTGGATTATTGTAATGCTCTTTATGTTGGTATCAGTCAATCTCTTATTTCGAAGCTGCAGATGGTACAAAATGCTGCTGCAAGGCTCCTTACTGGTGTCAAGAAAAGGGAGCACATTACTCCGGTTCTAGAAAGACTTCATTGGCTTCCTGTGAAACAGCGAATTCATTACAAGGTTTTGTTGTACGTTTATAAAGCTGTGCATGAGTTGGCCCCGGAATATATTAAGGACTTGGTGTGTATGAACTCTTGTAGAGCACAAAGGTGCTCCAATTGTCTTCAATTGTTTGTACCGAGAACTCGCTTAAAAACAAAAGGGGATCGAGCTTTTTCAGTTGTTGGTCCTAGACTGTGGAATGCACTTCCCCCTGATGTAAGGTCTGCATCCTCAGTTGCGGTCTTTAAATCTCGTGTCAAAACGTATCTTTATTCTGTCGCTTTTAATTCTTGATCTTGTTATTGTATGTCATGTATTTTATGTTTTTATTTTATTTCATTTTACTATCGCTTGGATGTTCAGTCCTTTGGCCTACAAAGTAGCATAAAGGGCTATATAAATAAATGAGACTTGAGACTTGAGACCTTACTAATTATCATTACTCAGCAAATTAGGAATTTATTGAGTGAAAAATCTTAGTTACTAGTGAATAAGTGATCCCTATTCTAAAGTGTTACCGATTTTTTGAACATTTATAAAAGCATAAAGAATTGCAGTTCACTGATACGTTGCTATTTCATAACGTATGCATATTGTTTCATAACCCATGGAAGAAACCCAGGGTCAGTTCACCCCACAATTACAATTTTTTAATCATTTACTCACCCTCATGTCATGACCACTTTTTTTGACTTTCTTCAGATAAAGACAAAACAAATAACACAATTCTGTGAGTTTATGTAACGCCATTGAATGGGTGCTGCTTGTTTGATGCTTAAATAACACAGTTTTCATGATGGTAATTCATATGAGCCCAGTGGATAAATCATAGTCTTCTTCAGAAAAACAATAGATGTGTGTGTAAGAAAACAGGAAGATTTGAAACCTTTTTAACAATAACTCAATCTTCTGGTTTACTGTTAGTGATCATGCAGGGTATGTTGTGACCCCATGATGTAAGTGCTTTGCAGATTTAATGTGAGACGTAACGTTAAAACATGGAGGACCATAAATTCTTGCACAAGCTTCACAATGCACTTACATCACAAAGTGTCCCAGGTGATCGCTCATTAAACACTAGACCAATCAGAAGCACTTATTTATAGTTAAAAAAAAAACTCCAAATATTACTATTTTACTGGATCACTTAAGATAATGACTGATCCACTTGGGTCATGTGAATTATCGTTATGATTGCCGTTTTATGTTTTTTTTTTTTTGAAGCATCGAATGAGTGTCAGCCATTGAATGGCGTTATATGAATTTATAGATATGGATTATTTTCCTAAATACCTTTGTATGTTTTGATCTGAAGACACATCGGGACGATATTAAGCTGAAAGATAAGTGTTAGGTCTACTTTTAAATACGTAAAGTATCAGTATGAAATTAAGCTGCATCCACACATGAACAAACACACCTGGCATGATGCTTGATTGGTGTTTCTTCTTGTCTCAACTTGCTCTAGTAATTCTGACCCAAGGTCCCAGTTTTAGACTTGAAAATCTTCATTAGACAGGGTGTATGTTTGTCTAGTTCACCAAAGAATTCATTCTGAAGGTTCTTGCAGGCTATCCTGGTGAATTCTGCAAAGACCTACAACACACAAAATCATTTAAGCAATGATACAAATGGAAATAACCAATTACAATAACATTTTTTACCTCACGCTCTGTAAATAGTGCTGGCCAGCGTTCCAACATTGCTCTGATCGGTGGCTCTGTTTCCACTATTTCTTTTCTTCGTAAGGGAAATGTTTGGTCCATCTTGTGGGCAACCAGGGTCTTGTTTGGTGCTCGTTTTCGCATTTCTTCAACAAGCAGTTCCCTATCTTTTTCAAGAGATATTTTGTCCTTTCCCAAAGGGAAATTTGGGAGCTAATTAGTTTCATCTCTTCGTATTTTTTTATGTTCTGTTTTGGGGGTTGTCCTTCAGGACAGTACTTGCCCTTTCTTCCCCCATTAACTGTGACATCAATTCATCAGCTTTACGAAGTTTTGAGCGAGAATTAGGCAGTTCCTCTGACTCTGTAAGCTGAGAAAGGGAAAACATCGTTCAATTCAGAGAGTTCAGTGACTGCCTGGGGACTTAAATGACTGACACAAAGCTCGCAGGACCTTAAGTGCTCAATATACCACGAGGTCATTTGTCTGCAGACAAACAGAACTTGAGTGTTAATAACTACAAGTCTTGTAATCTGTCTGAAATCTGGGAGACCGGCACACGAACTGCAAACCTCAAAATGAAATGTGGAGGCAATAAATAAATGCAAAAATAAATGCGTAAATAAATAAACAAACATTTAAATAAATAAAAAGTTAAATAAATACATATTTAAATAAATAAATATTTCAACATTTATTTATGCTTTTGTAATGAGGACTCGTAAGAAGCGTGTAAGATCCAATTGCAAGCTTTTATTAACAGATCGTAGTCAAGACAGGCAGGGTCGATAACCAAACAAACAGTAATATCCAGGGCAAGGCGAGAGCGTAAATCCAATAAACAGGTAGAGTCCAAAACCAGAGAGAGCAGTCCGAAAAGTAACAAATAAACAAGGAAATGAAACCAGACAGAACTATGGCAAAACTGTGGCAAAAACAAAGACAAAACTATGATCATGAAACAAAACCGTGAATAGACAAAAACAGGGAAAACCGCTTGGTAGAGTCCGCATGAGCAAAACAATACTTCGCAGCTTGCTGTTTGGCATGGACTGCCTTTTATGGCTGCCAAACAGGAAGTACCAGAGAAGCAGCAGAGGGAGCAGCAACAGGCATTTAGTGGGTGAGGGCTCCCTCTGCTGGCGTGGCGTTACAGCTTTCAATAATTAAATGATGCACTTAATGATTTATTTATATATTTCAACATTTATTTAATTTAATTTTGAGTAATTTGGCCCTCCATAAATAGAAGATCGGTATATATTAATAATAAAATACTGACCTTTTATTTAACAGTGCAACAGGGTTATTATAATAATAACTGTTATAATTCAATAAAACATAATGAATATTTTGTTTTTATTAAATACTCACTTTCTATTTGACAGTATGATTGGATTACTGAAATCATAACATTTCTTTATTGTTATAATAAAACAATTAAAGGTTATTGGTTTATTACTATTATTATTATACTTTCATTTTATTTTATAATGCAATATGATTACTGCAGTAGTATTTAACAATAAAATAAAATTCATATTTTTAGCTATTATTATCATTTAAATGACAAATATGATAAGAAATATAGAAATGTTATGACTGCAATAGACATTAACAAAAATATCAGAAATATATTATACATTTATTACTTAAATTAACTGTTATTATTGCAATATTAATTCATTTAAAAAATAGTATTTATTTATTCTTTATATTATTCTTTTATTTTATTTTGACAACAACACCCCAAATATGATTTTGCATTAATAATAATACTAATAAAAGAGTTAAAATACTGACTTTTTATTTTACAGCAGTTGTACCATTTTAATGGATTTATTGACATTTAAATAATAATAATAATAATAATATTTTTTATGTAAAATACTGAAATAGTTTTTATTGATTTGTTTATTTGTATATTTAAAATAAATTAAAAATAATAAGTTGTTGTTAATAATAATAATAACAATAATAATAATAATAATAGTAATATTAACACCAATAAAATATAATTTCTTTATTTTTTAAATTATAACATTTAAACTAAAAAAAAATACTATTGCTATAATCATATTGTACTGTAAATAAAAGGTCAGTACATCATAATATTAATAATAATAAAGAATTAATATTTTGTTTTTATTAAATACTTTTTATTTTACAGTATGGTTGGATTACTGCAATCATAACGTTTTTATTGTTATAATAAAACAAAATAAAAAATATTTTGGTTGTTATTATTATTATTATTATTATAGTGTCATTTTATTTTACAGTGCAATATGATTAATGCAATAGTATTTAATAATAAAGTAAAATTCATATTTTCAGCTGTTATCATCATTTAAATTATAACAAATATGATAAGAAATGTTATGACTGCAATAGACATTAACAAAAATATCAATAATATAATATATTATAATATTTAAATTAACTGTTATTATTGCAATATTAATTCATTTTAAAAAGTTAGTATTTATTTATTCTTTATATTATTATTTCATTTTCTTTTATTAACAACAATACCCCAAATATGATTTTGCATTAATAATAATAATAATAATAATAAAAGAGTTAAAATACTGACTTTATTTTACAGCAGTTGTACAATTTTAATGGATTTATTGACATTTTAATAATAATAATAAAAATAAAAATAAATATTGTTGTTGTAAAATACTGAAATCATTTTTATTGATTTGTTTATTGGTATATTTAAAATAAAAAAATATGTTGTTGTTAATAATAATAATAATAATAATAATAATAACACTGACTTTTTATTTTACAGTGAAACAGGATTATTGTAATAGTAACTGATATAATTTAATAATATATATATATACATATATATATATATATATATATATAGGAAATAAAATGCTATAATATGAAAATACTAAATATTAAATATGTTGGTTATTTTTATTACTACTACTATTTATTGCAATTTATATTAATACTTTACTTTATTGTAAATATACAGATTGCACAAATAAAAGCTCTTACTATTACTGTAATCACATTGCACTGTAAAATAAAATGTCAGTATATAATAATAATAATAATAATAATAAAAAATATAATATTTTTTTTTATCTTAATTATAACAAATAAGCAAAAACATAAAAATTGCAATAATCCAACAGTAGTTAAAACATAAAGGGAGTGTTTATTAATAATAATAATAAAGAGCTTTGCATTATTATTAATAAAATGTTAAAAATTAAAAAAAAACTGATTGTTGTAAAGTAAAATATTTAGTAAATTAATCCTATAATAATAATAATAATAATAACAATATTTATTATTATTATCAATAATGATTATTGAGTTTTTACTTTATTTTTACTGAATTGTACAAGATTATTACAATATATTTATATTACAATATTATTATTGCAACAACATTTTATTATCTTATAATTGTATTAATTCATATTTTGGCTTTTACTGAATAAAAAAAAGAATAAAATGTCAGTATTTATTAATAATAATAATAATAATAATAATAATAATAATAATAATATCAATAATAAAAGATAATATGTAATATTTTTATCTTAATTATAACAAATAAGCAAAAACATAAAAATTGCAATCCAACAGTAGTTAAAATATAAAGGGAGAGTTTAATAATAATAATAATAATAATAATAATGATAATAATAAAAAAGAGCTTTGCATTATTATTAATAAAATGTTAACAAAAATCCATTAAAAAATGATTGTAAATTAAAATATTTAGTATATTAATCCTATAATAATAATAATAATAATAATTATTATTATTATAATCAATAATGATTATTGAGTTTTTACTCAGTTTTACTAAGTTATTATTGCAATTACATTTTATTATCTTATAATTTTATTAATTCATATTTTGGCTTTTACTGAATAAAAAAGAATAATTTTATTGCCTTTTTATTAAATAAATATTGCAATAATGTTTTTTTTTTAATAAAAAAATATAATGGATATATTATATTATTGATATTTGTGCTGTTACAATTATTGCAGTCATAATATACACTACCGTTCAAAAGTTTGGGGTCAGTACATTTTTATTGTTTCTTTTTTTTTTTTTAAGAAATTAATACTTTTATTCACCAAGGATGTATTAAGTTAATAATTAAAAGTTTCTTAAAAGTTCATAATAAATAATTTACATTGTTATAAAATATTTATATTTTGAATAAACACTACTTTTTAAACTTGTTATTCATGAAAGAATCCTGAAAAAAAAAAAAATAAAATAAAAAATTACAGGTTCCAAAACATATATTTGGCAGCACAACTGTTGATATTATCCAACACTGATCATTCTAATAATAAATCCGCATATTAGAATGATTTCTGAAGGATCATGTGACACTTAAGACTGGAGTAACAGCTGATAAAAATTCTGCTTTTCATCACAGGAATAAATTCTATTTTAAAGTATGTTAAAATAAAAAACATTATTTTATATTGTAAAAACATTTTGCAATATTACTGTTTTTTTTTTCTATATTTTTAATCAAATAAATGCAGCCTTGATGAGCATAAGAGACTACTTTAAAGACTATTACAAGTCTTACTGACCCCAAAATTTGAACGGTAGTGTATATTTTTTATATTTCTTACAATATTTGTTAGAATTTACATTGTAATAATACCCAAAATAGTATTTTATTATTATTATTATTATTATTAATAACAACAACAATATTATTAAATACATTATTTTATCTCATGCATACATACTGTTTATTGAAGAGTACAATAGTATTATAATCATAATCATCTTATTTTTATTGATGTTATAATTTTAATAAATTTAAATTCATATTTTGGTTGCTACTATTATTTATTTATTTATAATTAAAATAATTTAAATTAGTAAAATGTGCTGATACAAATATTATATTAAATATTTAAATCAATTCAATGTACAAATAATAATAATAAAAAAAAAGATTTTTGTAAATATACTGTGATTGAAACACATGGACTTTTCCTGACAAAATGCCAATAAAAAAGATTGGAGATATAATATTATTTATAATAAACTTTCATATTTATCCCCCTAAAAACACATTAACTTTAAAACTCAAAATAGTTTAAAAATATATATTTTGACAGTTTTTTATTTAAGACATCCCATAATTGAATGCAGCTTTACTCAGTTACACAATATTTTATGAAATGCTGTGATTAAAGTCATATTTTATAATGTCAGAGTTCATTTCAGTCTTGTGGAGGAATCGATTATATTTCATGATACAAACATCAATTAAAATCTGATCTCAACTTGATTTTATTATTGTTTTATTATTTCTGCCAAAATAAGAGAAATGAACATGATTCATCAAGATTGTGACATTTTGACATTTTTAACACTAATAAAACGAATGAGTGATGGAGACGCACAATAAAAACACAAATCTAGACTCATTCACACACACGATCTTTACTGTCTATATGGAGGATTTCTACACATTTATTCTGACTGTTATTTGAGTGACAGAAGTTGAGCTGCAGTATTAATGTCATGAAGAGACCAGAACATCTCACTCTTACTGATTCATCATCAGCTCAAAGCATTATGGGTACAATCTCTCACCAAGTCATTCTCATCCCATCAACACAGTGAAACTGATGGAGCCATAATCAGACATAATCAAAGAACTAACACAAAACCCAGGATAGAGCTGCCTGAGGTGAATGTGGTCTGTTCTGTGTGCATGTGTCTCATTGTGTTTCTGAGACGTCCTTAGAAGGACAGAGTTCCTGCACTCCACATCCACATACACTCCTACTCTATAGATATTATTATACACTCCTATTCTAATTGATGATGGCTTTACAGGAGAACTCTCTATGTTATTGTGTGTGAATAAGTAATTGTTGTGAGAGAAGATCAAACTCCAGGACTGATCATTATATCCAAACATACGCTTAACACCCTCCCTTCCTCTGATGCCTTATATGACACTGATATAAATCAAGTCCTCCCACTGCACCTCCTCTCATAACTAAGCTCCCTCATACACAATCTCTGATGATAATGATCTGGATGATCAGGATAGACTGATTCTCTTTCACCGTGTCACTGTTCTGTTCTCCTCAGACAGTCTGGAGATCAGTGTGTGCTGTGTTTGGATCCAGTGTGAGAAAAACAGGCATCTGAACACAAGAACACACATTTATAATACAACAACAACAATATTAGTTGTGTGTGTGTGTGTGTTTGTAGACGACATTTCTTCAGTCCTGTTGTAATCCTGATTCTCCTCCATGATCCATAGAAAACACACACACTACACATACACACACACACACACACATTCAGATAGTCAACACACTGGCTTGCAGTTGCTAAGGTACTGGAGGTGGTTGCTAGACTGTTGTTATGCAGTTGCTAAGGTACTGGAGGTGGTTGCTAGACTGTTGCTATGCAGTTGCTAAGATACTGAGGGTGGTTCCTAAGCTGTTGCTATATGGTTGCTATGATACTTGCTGTGTGGTTGCTAAGGTGTTACTATAGGGTTGCTAGGGTACTTGGAGTGGTGGCTAGGCTGTTGCTATGTTGTTGTCAAGGTACACAGGGTGGTTGATAGGTTGTTGCTGTGCAGTTCCTAGGGTACATGGGGCGGTTAAAAACTTTCCTGTTTTTGTCTGAAAACATTGTCATGTAAACGTCCCATGTAAAAGTCAATGAGATTTTCCCAGTTTTAATTGTCATTTTTATGAAAACCATAAATCTGATCAGTTAGAAAATATAATAGCATCCTAAATCACAACAGTCTGTGGATCTGAGCTGTATTTGGTGAATAAACTGTATCTTAAACTCCAGAAGATGATTTTAAAAGTCTCAAAAGAAGAAGAAATCAACCTAGTTACCAAATCAACCTAATTACGATTTTGACTTTCAATGATTTTGAAAACATTGAGATAAATCAACATGTTAAACATGCTTTAAAACACACCAGCAATGCTAACACATGTTAAAGGTGAGCCATTATGCCCCATTTTACAAGATGTAATATAAGGCCACGTTCACACAGCAGCAGAATACAGTTGTCAGTCCTGTATTTGAGCCCTTTACACTGTTATATTCACACACAGTACAGTTATTAATGGGTGTAACAATTTACATATTCTATAACCACTATCTATATATCTCACACCCGTACATTTTCAGGACTCACAAATCACATTGTCAGAACACACGCGCTGTGTGAACAGAACAGGACTGAACAACTGTCTCGTCATTCAGTGTGAGAGAGAGGCTCTGCCGCACAAACTCAGAAACTGAGTGACTGAGAAATGAGCTGTGTGTCATCTGAAAGTTTATATCCCGTCTCCACCGGAGCCGCTCTTGTCTGCTCCTCTCTACACCCAAGTTTAAAACCTGCTGTCGGATAACGTAGGTTTGATGGATGAACGCATGTCTCGTGTCAGAAAGTGATAGGACTTTCAGTTTTATGGACGTCACCATCTTGGATATTACTTTGGTTAATGATAAGGAATACAGGCTTGATTCCCGTTGCACGTTCATACAGACAAGATTCCAGACGCTACTGTTAGCTGCTGTGTGAACGGGACATTTCAAGACTCACACCTGCAAGTTAATGTGGTTGTCAATCCCAAAACTGACAGTGTGAACGTAGCCTGAGTCTCAGGTGTCCCCAGAATGCATCTGTGAAGTTTCAGCTCAAAATACCCCACAGATCATTTATTATATCATAGTGGAAGCAGAAACAGTTTTCATGCATGTTTCTTTAAATGCAAATGAGCTGCTGCTCCCTGCCCTGTTTCCCAAACAGAGCTGTGCCTTTACAGCTCATATCTCAGATCTCTTCTAAATCAAAATGTTTGGTTTTGATTATCATGTGCATCACGCTGAAATCATGTGTTTTATAGGCATTTCAGTTTAAACTTCTGATATATGGTTTTCTGAGCGCACACATCCACAGCACACGGACAGAAAGCGTCTGTCACACGGCATGTGAGAACTAAACTAAGCTCTCTTTAATGTCTTATTGCTTAAACTGTCAAAGACACAAGTTTATGTTAAAAATACATGAGTTAAAAACAGAGCTTGACATTAACTTTTTTGCTCACCAGCCACTGTGGCTAGTGGTTTTCCATAATTAGCTTTTTCATTGGCCACACTTTTTTTTTTTTGTTGGGAAATTGTTTTATATGACTAAAGTTACTGCATACTAAAATGTATTTAAATTGATTTCCAGATCTCTTATTTTCAATGTCTTCTCAATGTCTCAATGCATTTATACATTTAATGAAGCTAAAATGTAGCATGAAAGCATTTACATTGTAAAATTGCCACAGTATAAATAATGTTTTGATCTTGGTGTTTAAAATCAGTTTTTTTATATAAAAATATCAAATGTTGGGAAAGAAATACAAAGATAAGCTACTTTTAAATATGAAAGTAAACCACCAATAGGTGGCAGCAAGTGACTGTTTTAATGAATGAGTCACTGAGTCATGCCTTCAAAACACAGGATGATTCATTCAAGAATGAAGCAAGTGCCGTCTTCATGAACGGATCACTGAATCATTGACTCAAATTATCAATGGTTGATGAAGTACACAAGTCAAGTACTTGAGTAAAAGTACAGATAATGATAAAAAATATTACCCAGTAAAAGTAAAAGTGCTCCTCTTCAGTTTTACTCAAGGAAAGTACAAAAGTACCATTTTTATGTACTTAAGTAAAAAATGTAATTGATAGATTTATTTTGCAATTTTATATAGGCTACTTAATTGAATTTTATAATGGCACATTTTATAATAATCTACTGCTCAAAAATACCTTGGGATTTTCCCAAAATAACCACTATATGGAGTAAAAATACATTTTGTTGTTGATATGGACTATGTTGATGAGAGTGATGTAGTAATATTCAATGTGAAGCTTACACTGTAATGTCCCCTGAGAGAAAATAGATTCTGACCATCTCTTATTTTCACCAATAAGAAAAAAAAAAAAAAGTGTTTTTAAAGCTTGTTGTTTTGTAACGTCACAGTTAAATATGACATGAGAATAAGGCCTGAAGTTGGCAAGAACATTTTAAGAAAATATAATTATATTTTCATAATGATTTTTCCTTTCAAACATTGTCTGTGTAAAACACCCCTGGCCAAACGCCCCAGAGGCCATCACTTCCAATTTGATAATTACTGTAGTTACCATGTTCTGAACATCACATCCTTTCTTTTCCCTCGGATGTAATCTATCTAGGTGTTGAATAAAAATATTTGGAGCTTTATATCTTAACAGCTAAACATTTGACGTCTATCTAGTTGATCCAAACAATATAACAATATAAAATATATTGCTAAACAATGTAAAAACAGACGGTAGGTTACATGCAGCATTTTAATAAACTGCTAATACTACAGCAGGGAATATGAATATACGCATGAAGTTATTTTATTTAATCTATTATTTAAATTTTTCTTTTGACCTAAAGTAGAGACACTGATGTTGATGTGTCTGAATTCAAACATTTCAGAAACAGATCACCCTTTACAGCAGATGTAATTACAAACAACGGACAGCTTTGACCTGAAATATGATTTCAGTTACAATAATTAATCCTAAAATTGACATTAGTAACTTTACTTTTCAGAGCATCAATCTCAAGCCGCAGATCTCCGATTCTTACTTGTGAATTCAGTTGACTGAGACTCTCTCTAAACTAGTGTTTCAATGGGGCTGCTCGACAGCATCGGGGTCGCTGAAGCAATATTTTGAAAGGGGAGCGTTGAACTGTTCCTGGGGGGCGTTTGGTCAAGACGAGTTTACACCAAAGATGTATGAGCTGAAACTTTCAAAAGAAAATGGTCTGCCACATCCTAACGCTGTCTTTACTGGATACGTAAAAACGCACTTTCTATATCTATCGTTCAACTTGTCGGTAGTGCCGGCGTGTGGAATCCTGCAGGCAGAAATAAAACACGGCATCCGTTTATTGTAGCGCTCGCGCTCAGTTGTTACTGAACGACAGATTATAACGGGATCTATGTGCTTTAACACACGTGTCGCGCTGTTTGTGCCTGTGTAGTAGTGGTGTTCGCTGCTAGTTTACACCAATACTCCCGCTCCTAGACTTGACGGTGTATCATTTCTTTAGCAACGACTTCAGTACTTTAGTGTTTGCTTGACTTTCTGTAGCGCAGCTGCTGCGTCAAAACAATAGCAAGCATTTATACACGATAAAGCAAGAGATGTTTTTTCGTGTTTAGAAAAATTAATATTAATACTTTGTTTGCTGATTGGCTGCGGTTGGTTTGAATACCAAATTTCTAAAGAGTTTATTCAAAGCTCACAAGTATAGCCTAATTTATATCCACGTGGCTTTTTTGCTCCATTTTTGCTTCTAATGATAATGATACTTCATATGATAAATCAAAAATGTGATGAATGTCATGTGCTATTCAGTGACATTAAAAAAATAAATAAATAAAATTATGTACGAGCTGTTTTGGGGGTTAAGATACATGCTTTCAAAGCAGGCTTTCATATTATAAATAAAATATAGCCTATAATATACACTATAAACTTTTAAAAAGGTTTAAAAAAACAGCCTACAGTAAAAACAGTAAATCTACCATTTAAAAAAACAACAACAAAAAAAAAAACGTTCTATTTGAATGTATTTTAAAATGTGTTTTCTTCTCATGCTAAGCTACAGTATATTAGTACAGCTTTCAGAGTGATGATATTTCAGAAATTATGCTGACTGTTGCTTAAGAAACATTTCTTCTTATTATTATAGCTGACACAACACACTGACAAAAAACAAACAAACAAAAAAACAAACAAGATTTGAAATTGAATTGACTATAACAAATATATAAATCAGGACAGCACTAAAATAGTAACTATTTTTAAAATAAGGAGCATATGTTTCCCATCTTTCTACAACCCCAATGAAAAGTTGGGGCGTTTTGTGAAATGCCATAAAATTAAGAATATGTCATTTGTTCTCTTTAGCCTTTATTTAATTGACTCAAGTACAAAGAAAAAAATCAAATGTTTTTACTGGCCAACTTAGTTTTATTTTGTTAATATAAAAAAATTGAGCCATGATGCAGCTTTGCTTGTGAAGACTGAGAAGCTCCATTTACAGCCAAACATGACACCCTCACCTATTACCAATTCACCTGCTTGCTGTGTTTCAAAGCAGTTTATTTGGTTATTCTATAACCTTTTCACTTTTATTTTTCCTCTGTCCCAACTTTTTTGGTGTGGGATGCATACTTCAAATCAATCAATAAATAAATATTTACAAAATACATTTAAGTTGGTCAGTGAAAACTTTGGAAATCTTTTCTTTGTATTTTTGTCAATTAAATAAAAGTAAAATAGAATGAACAAATCACAGATTTTATAATTTTACAAAATGTCCCAACTTTTCTAGAATTAGGGTTGTACTATTTTTTTTTTTAAGTAAACTTTGAAATATTCCCACAAAATCTATGAAATATAGTAAAGTAGGGTTTACATTTCTTCCATTTGCATGTGTAAATGTGGGATTCACTCATCAAAATAACAGTGTCCACTATGTCATTTTTATTTAGTCTTTGTAAATTTGGGGCAACAAGATATATCCACATCTCAACAACATTGAAGCTATAGCAATGAAAACCACCAACATCCCTAAAAACTCTGTAAATTAATGTCATTACACTTAATTTAAAATAATTTACTGTAAAAAAGTACTTCAGTCTTTTTTGATCAATTCAATGCATCCTTGAAATAAAGTAATTTCCTAAAAATCATAATGACTCCATACATTTGAATTACTGTAAATACAAAACCAGTCCTCATTATAAACACTGTCACGGTTCACAGATCTGCCGTGTTCTCACGTCTCGTGATCTGTTGGTTTGTCATGTGATCGTGTGCTCGCTCAGCTGAGCTGCCAATCAGTCCGGCACAGGTGTTTCCCATTTCCTCAGCCTATAAATACTCACCTCATTCTCTCTCCCCTCGTCCGATAGTTCATCTGGATGTCGCGGTGTTGGATTGTCTTCGTGTGTGTCAGTCGTTGGTCTGGATTATCTTCGTGTTTGATTTCGTCGTGTCTTCGTGTTTTGCACCACCTGGACTTCAACCACCACGGGACTCACGCCACTTCACCATCTGCCATCTAGCCCCTGCCTCACCCAGCCGAGAGATTTCTTCGTTTTGTGTTTTCACTCTGTTTTCTCAATAAACCACCAATTTCATCTGCATTTGCTTCCTCCCTCATTTATATCGTCACAGAACTATCGGACCACTCATGGAAGCAGCAGGCACCCCACAACCCACCCCACAACCCACGATTATGTTCAGGACTGCATCTCTCGGCTGGAGAAACAGGAGAAGTGCACGAGCGATGTTGGTTCCGCGATCCGTGCACTTGTGGGGCAGGTGTCCGAGTTGACCCAGCGTATGCAACAGCTGCAACTTCCCGCTGCGCCAGCCACACCACCCACGCCGCCCGCCCCTCTCGCTGCGGTCGGATCATCGGCCGCGGCTCTTCAACCGGAGCCCCGCCTCCCCCCGCCGGAGGTCTATAGTGGTGAGCCGAACTTCTGCCGAGCTTTCCTCACTAAATGCTCTATGCATTTCGCTCTACAACCGCGCACGTTCCTTAGTGAGGAAAGCAAGGTGGCGTTCGTGCTCACCCTATTGACAGGGAGGGCGGCACTTTGGGGTACGGCGGTGTGGGAAAATCAAGATCCCTGTTGTGCCTCGTTCGCGGCTCTCTCCGCCGAGATGAAGAGGGTGTTTGACTCCCTTCCTGAAGCCGCGCGGACATTGATGGATCTCCGACAGGGGGAGAGATCCGTCTCAGACTATTCCATCGAGTTTCGCACCCTGGCGGCAGAGTGCCAATGGAACGAGGAGGCGCAGTGGGATAGGTTCCTGCATGGGTTGGCTGATCGCGTCCAAAAGGAGATCTACGCCCTGGATCTACCCGCCGACCTCAACGGACTTATAGACCTTGCTTTGCGGGTAGACTCTCGTCTCTCCCGAGCCGAGCGGCGGGGATTATCCGCTCGGCTTCCCCCTGGGGAGGGAATTCCACCTCGAGCCAGCGGCCGCGACGCGATCAGCCAGTACGACGAACACGAGCCCATGCAGGTGGGTCGAGCTCGGCTTTCTCGGGAGGAGAAGGAGAGGCGGAGATCCCAAGGTCTTTGCTTGTACTGTGGGGCAGGAGGACATTTTGCATTTAACTGCCCGGTAAAAGGGCCAGCCCGACAGTAAATTTGAGGCTACTGTCGGGTGGGATCTCCGCTAAGAAGACCTCATCCAGCTCGACCTCCACGCTCCTCCCGGTAAGGTTAAGATGGCAGAATTATGATCATCACTGCACGGCACTTCTGGACTCTGGGGCTGAAGGTAACTTTATGGACTACAGTTTTGCACTTCGTAATCATGTTCCTCTCTCTCCCCTCACCAATACCATCGCCGTCTCCGCACTCAATGGCCAGATTTTACCCAAGATCACTCTCACCACAGACCCCATCACTCTCACTGTATCTGGCAACCACAGTGAGAGTATCCCCTTTTACATCCTGGACTCCCCTCATGCACCCGTTGTTTTGGGACACCCGTGGCTAGTCAAGCACAATCCCCGGATTGATTGGCAGCTTAAGTCTGTGTCTGAGTGGAGCATTAAATGTCATGAGTCTTGTCTTGTGTCTGCTTGTCCCTCTGTTTCCACTTCTATGTTTCAGGAGAAGACGGTGGATCTGTGTAACGTGCCCGTAGAGTATCTCGACCTGAAGGAAGTGTTCAGTAAGTCTCGGGCTGCTTCTCTTCCTCCTCATCGTCCCTATGACTGTGCGATAGAGTTATTGCCAGGTACGTCTCCGCCTAAGGGCAAATTATATTCGCTCTCCATTCCTGAGAGAGAGGATGGAGAAATACATTTCTGATTCTCTAGCAGCCGGGTTCATTCGACCCTCCTCTTCTCCAGCGGGGGCGGGGTTCTTTTTTGTGGGGAAGAAGGACGGATCTCTGCGACCTTGCATTGATTACCGAGGGCTGAATAATAATATCACGGTAAAGAATACCTATCCTTTGCCGTTGATATCTTCAGCTTTCGAGAGGTTGCAGGGAGCGTCAGTCTTCACTAAATTGGACTTAAGAAATGCATATCATTTGGTCCGCATCAGGAGGGGAGATGAATGGAAGACCGCCTTCAATACCCCCAGGGGGCACTTTGAATACTTGGTCATGCCCTTCGGGTTGTCCAACTCCCCAGGGGTCTTTCAGGCACTCGTCAATGACATGCTGCGAGACATGGTCGATCAGTTCATTTATGTCTACCTGGATGACATATTGATTTTTTCCTCATCTCTCCAGGAACATGTGCAGCACGTTCGACGAGTGCTCCAGAGGCTGCTAGAGAATGGGCTTTTTGTCAAGGCGGAGAAATGCGTTTTTCATGCACAGTCTGTTCCTTTTTTAGGGTACATCTTGTCGGCTGAGGGAGTTCGTGTGGATCCAGAAAAGGTTAAGGCTGTGGTGGATTGGCCAACTCCAGATTCCCGTAAGGCCCTACAGAGGTTTCTGGGGTTTGCCAATTTCTATCGGCGCCTTGTTCGCAATTTCAGCCAACTAGCCTCACCCCTGACCGCCTTGACCTCCCCCAGAACTACGTTCAGGTGGTCAGACGCAGCGGAAGCTGCGTTTGCCAAACTAAAGGGCCGCTTTGTTTCGGCCCCCATTCTAGTGACCCCTGATCCATCACGTCAGTTCGTGGTGGAGGTTGACGCATCAGAGGTGGGGGTAGGAGCAGTTCTGTCCCATCGTTCGGCCACGGACGACAAAATGCATCCCTGCGTGTTTTACTCACATCGTCTGTCACCTGCAGAGTCAAATTATGATATTGGTAATCGAGAGTTGTTGGCAGTCAAGTTGGCATTGGAAGAATGGCGTCACTGGTTAGAGGGGTCGGGGGAACCTTTCATTGTATGGACCGATCATAAAAACCTCGAATACATCAGAACTGCTAAAAGATTGAACTCTAGGCAGGCTCGGTGGGCATTGTTTTTTGGACGTTTTAACTTTACACTTTCGTACCGCCCGGGTTCCAAAAATGTCAAACCCGATTCTTTATCGCGAATTTTTGACCATTCCGATCACCCGTCCACTCCCGAGAGCATTTTTCCAGAGACGCTTATCATTTCAACTCTCACATGGGAGGTCGAAACGAGGGTTAAAACAGCCTTAGAAGGGGTAACGCCTCCGGTCGCTTGTCCACCGAACCGCTTATTTGTGCCAGAGGAATTACGGTCCGAGGTTATTCAGTGGGGACATTGTTCTAATGTGGCTTGTCACCCAGGAGTTAATCGAACCTTACATGTGGTTAAGCAACGATTTTGGTGGCCTCTCATGGCTCGTGACGTTCGCAGTTTTGTCTTGGCTTGCTCAATTTGTGCCGTTGGTAAGACTTCTAACAGACCCCCTGATGGGCTCCTTCAACCGCTGCCAGTCCCTTCGAGACCCTGGTCCCACATCGCGCTAGATTTTGTCACCGCCCTCCCGCCCTCCCAGGGCAACACGGTAGTTTTGACCGTGGTGGACCGATTCTCGAAGGCGGCCCACTTTATTCCCTTGCCCAAATTACCCTCAGCCAAGGAGACGGCGGTGACTGTCGTTGACCACGTTTTTCGGTTACATGGCCTCCTGATGGACGTGGTCTCCGAATTTTGGCAAGAATTCTGTAAATTATTGGGGGCAACTGTTAGTCTCTCTTCAGGCTTCCATCCGCAGACCAATGGTCAAACTGAGAGAGCCAACCAAGATTTGGAGAGAACGTTACGATGTATGGTCACCAGAAATCCTTCCTCCTGGAGCCAACAACTCTCAATGGTGGAGTATGCCCACAATTCATTACCAGTATCATCTACGGGCCTATCACCATTTGAATGTACAGGGGTTGGACAGTGAAACTGAAACACCTGGGTTTAGACCACAATTAGTATGCCGTTTGGCCTCCTTTTGCAGCCAATACAGCATTATTTCATCTTGGGAATGACAAATACAAGTCCTGCACAGTAGCCAGAAGGATTTTGAGCCATTCCTTTCGCAGAACAGTGGCCAGGTCACTATGTGATGTTGGTGTATGAAAACATTTCCTGACTCGCTCCTCCAAAACACCCCAAAGTGGCTCAATAATATTCAGATCTGGTGACTGTGCAGGCCATGGGAGATGTTTAACTTTACTTTCATGTTCATCAAATCACTCTTGTCACCAGTCTTGCTGTGTGTATTGGTGCATTATCATCCTAATACACGGCACCACCTTCAGGGTACAATGTTTGAGCTATTGGGTGCACAAAGTCAACCTTCACACTCTGCTCTTATTGGTGGAATGTGCGATCAGTAAAGACTGGCCACCAGGCTGCATAAATATAGCCATGAAACCTCCAACACTATATTGGCCAGTGTTTCAGTTTCATTGTCCAACCCCTGTAGTTTAGGGTACCAGCCACCAATTTTTCCTAGTCTGGAATCCGAAGTCGCGGTCCCCTCTGCCCACGCCTTTGTTCAGAGGTGTCATCGCACTTGGACTAGAGCCCGCGAGACTCTACTCCAAGTGGGAGCTCGCACCAAGGCCAAAGCTGATCGCCACCGGTCGAGGCCTCCCGTATACGTCGTCGGCTCTAAAGTGTGGCTTTCTACCAAGAACATTCCGCTCCGATCCGTGTCGAATAAACTTGCTCCTAAATTCATTGGCCCATTTTCTGTCACCAAGATCATTAGTCCGGTGGCAGTCCGCCTCAAACTTCCTCCAGTATACAGGAGGATTCATCCCGTCTTCCATGTTTCCAAAATTAAACCTGTGTTTTTCGCACGTATTAATCCGCCAGTCCCGGTTCCCCCACCGCCGCGACTCGTAGACGGGGAAACCACCTATTCGGTCAATCGCATTCTGGACTCTAGGCGGAGGGAACGCGGATACCAGTACTTGGTGGACTGGGAAGGTTACGGTCCGGAGGAGAGAAGTTGGGTACCTGCCAGGGACATCCTGGATCACTCTCTTATTGATGATTACAATCAACAGGTAAGGGGCTCTGGGAACGTCATGGGACGTTCCTAGGGGAGGGGGTACTGTCACGGTTCACAGATCTGCCGTGTTCTCACGTCTCGTGATCTGTTGGTTTGTCATGTGATCGTGTGCTCGCTCAGCTGAGCTGCCAATCAGTCCGGCACAGGTGTTTCCCATTTCCTCAGCCTTTAAATACTCACCTCATTCTCTCTCCCCTCGTCCGATAGTTCATCTGGATGTCGCGGTGTTGGATTGTCTTCGTGTGTGTCAGT
Source organism: Labeo catla (assembly GCA_012976165.1). Lineage (NCBI taxonomy): Eukaryota > Metazoa > Chordata > Actinopteri > Cypriniformes > Cyprinidae > Labeo > Labeo catla. The sequence goes on along the minus strand of VONZ01001830.1, from coordinate 25,309 downwards.
CGTTGGTCTGGATTATCTTCGTGTTGGATTTCGTCGTGTCTTCGTGTTTTGCACCACCTGGACTTCAACCACCATGGGACTCACGCCACTTCACCATCTGCCATCTAGCCCCTGCCTCACCCAGCCGAGAGATTTCTTCGTTTTGTGTTTTCACTCTGTTTTCTCAATAAACCACCAATTTCATCTGCATTTGCTTCCTCCCTCATTTATATCGTCACAAACACAAAATAATAATAATCAACTTTAATATTCAGTGAGGACAATTAGACTATGATTTATTTGATGGGGGGCGGTGAGGGGCCTAGATAATGGGTAGGGGGGCGCTGGCCCAAAAAAGGTTGAGAACCACTGCTCTAAACGGATCATTTGAATCAATGTGTTGTCGACTCGAGAACAGCTGCAAGCGGATCATTCTAATTCGTCAATGGTTCGTTTGGTGCGATTGGCGAATCAATTTAACAGGTTCATTGAAAAGAATAAATTTGTTCATGAATCAGACACCGCTTCTGCGTCTCAGAGCATGTAGCAAAGGAGTAACGATATGTTTTATAAAATGTAGTGAAGTAAAAAGTACGATCTTATGCTTTGGAATGTAGTGAAGTAAAAGTGAAAGTTACTCCAGTAAAGTACAGATACTTGAAAAATGTACTTAAGTACAGTAACGAAGTACAACTACTTTGTTACTGCCCACCACTGCAAATGATTCATTCAGAAACAGCGAATCATTCAGTAACGAAACACTGCCTTATGTTGCTCAGCGTTACGTGACTGTTCTGCTGTGATCTTTGTTTTTAACCATGTTCGTTATCCAAAATCAGTGTCACATTTACAAGTGTGGTTTTCAAGGAAAACTGGAGTCTCTTGGCCGTGACACGTTGTATAACTAAAAGTAAAACTATTAAGTAAACGATTTTTACAGCAGTATGTTTCTTGTGCAGTTGTGTTTACTTGTATTGATTGTACAGACAGGCTGTGACATCCTCAACTGGTGTGACCTTATTACTGTCAATACATTATTCATTATCAATTGCCGTTTACAACAAAGGTATTAAAATCAGAATCATTCTCACCAAAACGTCAGTGCTTCCCTAATTAGATGTTTTAATCAGATTAGTTGTCCGGACAGGCAAGTAAAATACTCTTTCACGTGCCCCTTCAAAAAATCCACTTGTCCCAGACAATCATTAATGTCGAGCTCTGTTATAAAATTCAACCTGCCAAAGTGTCTAGTGGGAGTGACTGTGTTACCCGCCACTGCTGAAATCCACCTGCATTTGGTGGGTTGGCGGGTGTTAATATCAAGCCCTGGTTACAAAAACAGTTGGTTATGTCTGTGAAGACAAACAGCTAGGAAAGAAATTGCATGTAATATTATGATAAAATCTCCTGTCTACATCACAGGGGGAGCGAAATCTGACACACTCATTTTTTTCGCAAGCTTGCAGAGAAAGTCTAACCTAAACAAAGTTACTGGGTTGGTAGATGCACCAGAGACCTGATTATAGCTCTTAAAGGCTTAAAAAGTCGTATTTTCATGTCACCTTTAATACATGCTACAATCATGATATCAAAAATAATAAATACATTTGAATTAATGATTATTTTAACTCTTAGGAGGTCTCCCATCCAGGTACTGATCAGGCTCAACCCTGTTTAGCTTCAGTGGGTGACCAGGAAAGAGTGTTTGCTGCTGGCAGTGCAAACATTATTTTCTAGAAATTATCAATTGCGAATGAAATATATGAATATATAGTGATCCTGCAATTGAACATATTACTTAAACATCACATAGTAAAGTATGAAAACAACTTGGAAAGCTTTTATCACCAGGTTTGATAGTGAAACACTACTTATACAGACAGTTAGCTTATTAGTTAACTTGCCATTAATGTAAACCTAATTATACGGTTAACTTGTAGGCTTATATCATAGATAGTATTTAAAATATTATAATTCAGTGCTTTTTTTTTATAATCTATGTGGTCTAATCAGAGGTGTAGTGAGGGTCACTGACATTAATTTCCTGTTGGATAGGATAGAAACAGCATGTGTAAGAGAAGACATCTGTGATGTGGATCTGTCTGAAGTGACTGTTATATGAAAGATTATTTTATATAAGTTATACTGCTGTTTATTTGTTTCTCTGAGAGCTTGTGGGTCAGTATGATGTGTTTGTGTGTCTTGTAAGCTCTGTGCAGCTGTTTTTACAGTTCAGACTTGGTGATTATGAACATGATCAGACAAGAAGTTTTAACTCTTTTTTTTTGGATTTTAACTGTCTGTTCCTGTTTTGTGGCCAAGTAGGGAGTTAAAATATTGTTTTTTGTTAATTTGTTTTGTCTGAACAGTTTATTTTAGATTTCACTCCTCAGACTAGTGATCTTTAATTTTTTTCTAGATTTTTGCATCCTCTAGAAACTCCTAGACTCATATAGATATACAAACACAATGAAAAGTTAAACAATAAAACCCAAAAACTCCTCCTGCTTGACATACTTGAGTTTGTCCAGTTTGCAGTTTGGATCCTTATGTTTTTCAGAAAGCAGCTTGACTCCTGAATCTCCTGGGTGATTGTAGCTCAGATCCAGCTCTCTCAGGTGTGAGGGGTTTGAACTCAGAGCTGAAGACACATAATGACAGCCTTTCTCTGTCACCATACAGCCAGACAACCTACAAAAACATACAACATCAGTTCACATCACATTAGTGTTTGTTGATACTTTTTATATTGATCTTCTCTTGACCAGCTGTTTTTATGGAATAATCAGTTCATGTTGTGCTCATTTAGCATTATCAGAAAGAAACAAATATTCCCCAAAATCACTGAACATTATGTAGCCAGATTCAAGGTTTGTCTGGCTTGCTAACATCTTGGTGCCAGATATCACAGCACACCTTCAGGGGTCTAGTGGAGTTCATGCCTCGATGGGTCAGGGCTATTTTGGCAGCAAAAGGCGGACCAACACAATATTAGGAAGGTGGTCATAATGTTATGCCTGATCAGTGTATACATACACATACATACATACATACATACGTGTGTGTGTGTGTTTGTTTGTTTGCTATCATACATGAATTACACTAAATTGATCCTGCCTTTCATTTACATCTGGAAGAGATTTTCATCTGCATTGCATTTTATCTACACTACACACATGCTGTGCTGTACATCATAGAGGAAACAAAAATGTGAGAAGGCTGAATCCATGCTTGACAAGCTCCTCTCATCATCTCCACAAGTCTCTTCCTTTGTGACTGGTGATGTTGTTCTAGACCATCATATCAATAATGTTCTTGTTCCATTCAAAATAATCTTGATTGTCCACCTGAATGTTCTCAAACTTCAACTATGAATAATGTTTGGACATTTACATGTAAAGAAGTTGTCAGAGGAAGACTACAAATCTAAGCATAATATTTCTAAATAATTGTATTGACAAACTCTTTTAAAGACTCTTCTAAAGACTTTAGATCTGTTCCATAGCTTATAGATTTTCTTACGTAGTCTATTAGGGTAACTCTGATTTCATTTGAAATTTGTCTTTATCTTCTACCTCTCTTTCCACTTCGCTCTACAATTCTTCTCTGTCCATGTATTCTTACAGTTTCAATGTTCTCCTCTCCGCTCATCTCTTCTCCTTCTCCTCTTTTTCACATCCACCTCTCTACTCATCTCTGTCTACCTTAGTGTTTTTCAACAGGGGCGGTACCGCCCCCCATGGGGGGTTTGGACAGCATCGGGGGGCGCTGGAAGCAATTTTTTTGAAAGGGGAGCGTTGAACTGTTCCTGGGGGGCGTTTGGTCAAGACGAGTTTACACCAAAGATGTATGAGCTGAAACTTTCAAAAGAAAATGGTCTGCCACATCCTAATGCTGTCTTTACTGGATACGTAAAAATTCACTTTCTATATCTATCGTTCAACTTGTCGGTAGCGGCGGCGTGTGGAATCCCGCAGGCAGAAATAAAACGCGCCATCCGTTTATTGTAACGCTCGCGCTCAGTTGTCACTGAACGACAGATTATAACGGGATCTGTGTGCTTTAACACACGTGTCGCGCTGTTCGTAGTGGTGTTCGCTGCTAGTTTACACCAAATCTCCCGCTCCTAGACTTGACGGTGTATCATTTCCTTAGCAACGACTTCAGTACTTTAGTGTTTGCTTGACCTTCTGTAGCGCAGCTGCTGCGTCAAAACAATAGCAAGCATTTATACACGATAAAGCAAGAGATGTTTTTTCATGTTTAGAAAAAAGTAATATTAATACTTTTTGTTTGCTGATTGGCTGCGGTTGGTTTGAATACCAAATTTCTAAAGAGTTTATTCAAAGCTCACAAGTATAGCCTAATTTATATCCACGTGGCTTTTTTGCTCCTTTTTCGCTTCTAATGATAATGATACTTAATGATAAATCAAAAGTGTGATGAATGTCATGTGCCATTCAGTGACATTAAAAAATGTATGAGCTGTTTTGGGGGTTAAGATACATGCTTTCAAAGCAGGCCTATATATTATGAATAAAATATAGACTATAAAAAGGTCAGTATGACTTGTTAATGGGTTCATAAAAAAGGTTGCATTTGTTTGTTTAAAGTGCTCCTATTATGCCATTTCAAAGGTTGCTAATATTGTTTTATGAGACTCCTAAAATAAGTTTACGTGTATGCAAGGTCAAAAAACACTTTAGTTTTCTCCAAAAATAGATTTAATTTTACCTCATTTCTAAATGATTCCTGAACGACTCGTGCGAAGCAGTTCGAAGAATCAGTCTCTCTAAACCCTCCTTTCCGTGAGCCCTCACTGCTGTGATTGGTCAGATGGTGCAGTTCTTTATGATTGGTCTACCGCTACAGCGTGTCGGAAAAAACAAAATGCCCATTGCCATAATGGAAAGACAGCCCTGGAGACTTGTCAATACATAGAAAAGATGGCATTGATTTTACCTTACCAATTCGAGCCAGAGTCTGAAGATGAAATCGACAAGTTAGTACGGACTACTGTGTAAAGCGAACTTGGCACACCTCTATGTTGTAAACGTTAACTTTATATTATGCATTAAGTGGCTTTCACACAGAACACGGAAAGCACTGCGCTGGCCGCTGGGCTCAGTGTGCAGTCCTTCAGAGCACAGCAGCAAAAGTTCAACTCATTATAAACTTTGAGCACGGCGTGTGCACCTTGGTCAATGCAGAAACAAGCCGTCCTCATGTGGAGCAAGCAATTGAAATTAATGGGTTTCATAGCGCAGCACTTGCCGCATTCGGTCTGAAAGCTGCTTTATTCGCCATCCTTTATCATTACTTCAACTAATGAGACAGACAGACAGTCAAGCTGCATCAATCACACATTTATAGACTACAGTGGGTCCACAGCTGAACAACAGAACTACAGAAGCGTGAGTTAGCCGGTTAGCAAGACACGTGCAGGGTCGTTACACAACATAACATTCAAAACTACATATTTTGAACTATAGCTAGAAAATACATTCTTCGTAGATTCATCTTTTGGAAGTGAATACAAAACAAATTTACTCACAGCTTAGAATACAGCGTCTTCTTGACATGACAAACCACATGGAAATTTTACTGTGTTTGTGGGCGGGCAAGTTGTTCGCGACGTAGAACGTGGGCGGACATTATGCAAATGTGTTACTTCGTGACGTGCGGCCGTAACAGAAAAAGATTCGAATTCCTGACGACTCGTTCAGGCGTTTGTGAGCCGACTTTTTTTTTTTTTATAGACAATAACTTTATTTATCATGCACTGTCGGCTTCACAACTTTGCAGATAGTTTATGTTCACATACAGCTACATGACACACTGCATGAAAGGTCATATTTGAAAAGGCTTAATAGGAGCAGCCTACAGCCTACAGTAAAAACAGTAAATCTACCATTTGAAAAAAAAAAAAAGCTTTCTATTTGAATGTATTTTAAAATGTGTTTTCTTCTCGTGCTAATCTACAGTACATTACTACAGCTTTCAGTGTCACATGATCTTTCAGAAATAATGCTGATTGTTGCTTAAGAAACATTTCTTATTAATAATATTATACCTGGCACAACACACTGACAAAAAAAGCAAGATTTGAAACGGAATTGAAGATAACAAATATATAAATCAGGACAGCACTAAAATAGTAACTATTTTGAAAATGAGGAGCACATGTTTCCCATCTTTCTACAACCCCAATTAAAAGTTGGGGCGTTTTGTGAAATGCCAAAAAATTAAGAATATGCAATTTGTTCTCTTTAGCCTTTATTTAATTGACTGAAGTACAAAGAAAAAAATCCAATATTTTAACTGGCCAACTTAGTTTTATTTTGTTAATATATACAAAAAAAAAAAAATTGAGCCATGATGCAGCTTTGCTTGTGAAGACTGAGAAGCTCCATTTATAGCCAAACATGACACCCTCACCTGTTACCAATTCACCTGCTTGCTGTGTTTCAAAGCAGCCTCTGTCCCAACTTGTTTGGAGTGGGATGCATACTTCAAATAAATAAATAAATATTTTATGAATAAATGTTTATATTTACAAAATATATTTAAGCTGGTCAGTGAAAACTTTGGAAATCTCGTTTCCTAAAAATCATAATGACCCCATACACTTGAATTACTGTAAATATAATAACAGTCCTCATTATAAACTAGGGATGCACCGAAATGAAAATTCTTGGCCGAAACCGAAAACCAAAAAAGAGGAAACCAAGGCCGAAAACCAAAACACCGAAAAAAATTATGCCAATTATTAGTACCATTTGTGGCTATGACTGTGTACTAACCTTACTAAAATCAAGGCATTGCAATTGCATAAATTAATATTAAAGTTTCAAAGAATAAATCGTTGAGGTTGAGCTTGTCATCTGCCTGACATTTGAGAAAGATTTGAGAGAGTGTATTTAAATAGGGCCAGTGCATAAATTAAAATTTTTGTCAAATTAAAAAAATATCTAGCAGAAATATGGCTACAATCTGATAGTCACATATATAGTAGCCTAAGGGGCCGTTCACATATCGCGTCTTTTGCACACTCAAGTTCATTATTTCAAATGTAGATGCGGGCCGGCCGCGCTCATAACGGAAGCGACGCAGTCACGACGCGTGTGCGGTGCGATGCGCCCGTTTTTTTCAGGCGCATCCGCGCCGCATCGAGATGAAAACATCTCAGAATGCTGCAAGAGCACCGCGGGTCACGTGACAAGATTCAACCAATTAGCTTAATCCTTTCCCGTAACAACATTGAAAGCTCAGCCAAGATGGAGAAACAGCTGATCATAGCTGTTTTTTTAAAAAAAATAAATTTAGTAGCAGAGCTACAGCAAGTGATTTTTAGTGCTGGAAATCCGTTTGTCCTTTGATGAAACTTCCGCGTCTTCATTGAGAATGCGGGTCATGGTTGCTTAGCAACGGCAGACGCCACGGGAGCGCAAGCTACAAAGCGCTTTGGAAAGGAGGAGAAATTGGCGCGCCTAGCGTTTTCCACGTGTTTCTAGGCGCGATATGTGAACGGCCCCTTGAGTGTACTTTTCATTGTTTTCATGCCATGGTCCATCTCAACCTCACACCGCAGACATGTTGCTTCAGATAAGCACGTGCAGGCCAAAGTGCTTTCCAGCATCATTACATAATCACACAAACAAAATTACAAATTAAAAAATTAAACCCTGATCACTCAATCAATTCTAAAAGCTATACTAAAAAGACACAATTTCAGTCTAGACTTAAAAGCATCCACAGATGAGGAGGATTTATATGCATTGAAAGAGGGATCCATAAACGTGGAGCAGCCACTGAAAAAGACCCATCACCTTTTGATTTTAATCTAGTTTTAAGGACATGAAGAATCATCTGATTTGAAGACCTCATATTCTTTGTATTTTGATTAGGAATCAAAAGGTCAACAATATATTTTGGGGCAATGCCATCAACAAAACCTTAAATTCATTTCTAAATTTTAGAGGCAACCAGTGTAAAGAAATCAAAACTGGGGTAATTCTCTCTCTCTTCTTTGTGAGTCAAATGTCTGACAGCAGCGATTTGTTTAGGGATTTATATTAGTGAAATATTTTCTTTCTCTTTGTAGTTTGCTTTAAGCAGAAGAATCACAGCAATCAACAATTAATTAGGAGTAGATTTAAACAATTTAAACTATCCTGTTGTCTCTTATAAGACCAGAAAATCAGCAGTTCAACAGGTTCAATTCAATTTGACGAGGTTTCACTCTTCACACAATGTGACAAAAATAAAGTAAATTCTCAAAAAACAAATACTGTGTTTCTTTCAAATCAATTCACAATAATAAACTCTTCAATAAACTTTACATTTAGTGACCCAATAAAAAGAATTGTAATTGGATGTTCACTCTAACTCAGAATGTAGAAATTAATGTAGATAACACTTTTCCTTTCAAAACTTAACCTTATATTCAACTATGAAAGTTGAAAACACAAAAACAAGCAAATGATTCAACTGAACACAGTTCGTAAATCAACCGACTCAACTGATCAAAGTTTGTGAAACAAATGATTCAGTTCCGAGATTCAGTTCAAAAAGACAAAGTCTCTCTGTTTCAAAAGCAAAAATCAAACCAGTCGAAGTATCCAACTCTTTTGTGTACGAAAGAACGAGAAAGATTGTTATTCTCCTACCAGTTGATGGATTCAAAAGCACAGTTCAAAGGTCATGGGCAGCTCGCCATTTGTGCACATGTAATCGCGTACGAACATAGATGATTCTTCACCAAAGGATTACGTTCAGCACAAAACAGATAGAAGATCCCAGAAGATCGTGCTCGTTACAAGAAACACAGGGGGAAAAACCCAGCCTTGCAAAACACAAGGCAAAGACAATAATAAACTTCTGATTCAAACATTTCCATCACAAATTCATACACACATCTCAAATGACACATTAATGCAACTTCTTGACTCTTAATAAACATGTTGACACTCATAACTCACTCGTGTCGTCTCATGACCCATTTATCACTTTTGCGTGTGGTAGCTTTAGCTCACGTGCTAACTAGTTTAACGCACGCGGTATGTGCACAGCCTACTCAAAATTACCTCATAACGAGTCAAAGTGATATTAGATTAAGACATGAAAATTCACTCACCAGAGCAAAATAGAATTATATATTCTCACAAGGAAGATTAAACCACAGGGCTTTAACACTGGGATCTGCTGCGTTTGCACTCGTCCGATTTTCTCTTCACTCTTCTCTCTCTCCGACAACAACACTTCAGGCCAACGCAGCGATTCTGTCAGTTCTGCTTTTCAACTATACTCAATCACATTTCTCGTTACATTAATATTAAATGCGGGGAATTTCTGGAGAAACAATCCGTGCTGCGGTCTCGTATAATCTCGTCTATGGAGTCAAAATAGGGCCATATATATCTGCAAAATAAAACAATGTTTTGCAAACAAAAAATATGTTTTGCAAATAAAAATAGAGTATTGAGAAAAAAAATTGCTTTTTTGCAAGTAAAAAAAATAATTGCAAAAGAAAAGTTAACCCCTGAGAGAAACAATAAAGTTTAGCAAAGTAAAACTTCAGCAGCATTGACTTTGCAACACATATTTCCTTTTGCGCTGCTCCTTTAAATCCGCGTTTCAGTCATCCGTGCCTTTGCGGCGCAAGCTTTCCTTTGCTCTTCATTTTTCTATGCGCCTCGCTTTGTGTCACTGATTTGACGTGGGGGAGGGGTCAAGAGGTTGGGGTGTGTACAAGGGACGACCCTCTCGTTACGTCATCTCAGGTATGTATTATTGATCGATTCTTATTATTAGACTCCTATATTATTAATAACAGATACTTCAGACCGGCCCAAATAAGGCTGTCACAATTAACAGACATTATATTGCTCTCGCTCTTTCGCTCTCGTGCGAAATTATTATTAATAATTATTATTAATATACTTTATTATCATGAAAATACCTGAGGAGGTTTTAGGAATATTGATAAAATGATGTCCACATGCGTTATGTGTGTTATTGTCTTCCTCTACTGCGCTTATTTTGAGTTTTCGCACGAGAGCGACCTCTAGCTTTCGGGTGCAACAGTATTTTACCTATTTCACCCACAAGCTGTTCATAAATCATGTACAATATAATGTCTGTTAATCGTGACAGCCTTATTTGGGCCGGTCTGAAGTATCTATTATTAATAATATAGGAGTCTAATAATAATAAGAAGAAAGCGATCAATAATACATACCTGAGATCCGGGGCTCGCGCTGATGACGTAACGAGAGGGACGCGCCTTCGTCCCTTGTACACACCCCAACCTCTTGACCCCTCCCCCACGTCAAATCAGGGACACAAAGCGAGGCGCATAGAAAAATGAAGAGCAAAGGAAAGCTTGCGCCGCAAAGGCACGGATGACTGAAACGCGGATTTAAAGGAGCGGCGCAAAGGGAAATATGTGTTGCAAAGTCAATGCTGCTGAAGTCTTACTTTGCTAAACTTTATTTTTTCTCTCAGGGGTTAACTTTTCTTTTGCAATTACTTTTATTACTTGCAAAAAAGCAATTTTTTTTCTCAATACTCTATTTTTATTTGCAAAACATATTTTTTGTTTGCAAAACATTGTTTTATTTTGCAGATATATATGGCCCTATTTTGACTCCATACTCGTCTTTCTCTCTCCGCTTGCGCTCAAAGCAGCAGCAGCGCCGGCGCGACCTGTGGGCGGGGCTTATGAATGCGCTGCTACTATTGGCTCTAAGGGACGTCTGTCACTGAAGTGAGAGGAGTGATTTGATGAATAATTTGTTGTTCTGGAACTTTCTCCTTTTTCTTCTCATCTTTGCTTTCTTCAACTTTTCTAACATTTCAAATAATTCGTAATCTTTTTACTAGTAGCCTGGGTTACCTGGGTTACATTGACATGATCTGAAACACTTATCTTCATAGAGGCCAACATACTTTTTTAATTTCCTTGAAAGCAGATGAGGGTCCAAAGACAACACACTCTGTCTTATTAGTATTAAGGTGAAGAAAATTTCTTGCCAACCAGGCTCTAATCTCACCTAAACACTGAACAAGTACATCAAATGATTGAGAGACATTTGGATCTACTGGAATGTATGAGTGTCATCTGCATATTCCTGCAAGGCTCAATTCTTGCTCCACTCTTGTTCAGCCTGTATGTGCTCCCACTGAGTCAAATAATGATAAAGAACCAAATTGCCTATCACAGCTTTGCCGATGACACCCAGATTTACCTAGCCTTATCTCCAAATGACTACACCACCACTGACTCCCTCTGCCAATGCACTGATGAAATGAACAGCTGAATGTGCCAAAACATTATTTCATTAACCAAGGAGAAAACTGAAGTCACTGCATTTGAAAAGAAGGATGAAGTTCTCAAGGTGAATGCATACCTTGACTCTAGAGGTCAAACAACTACAAATCAAGTCAGGAATCTTGGTGTGATTCTGGAGTCAGACCTTCATTTCAGTCATGTCAAAACAGTAACTAAATCAACATACTACAATCTCAAAAACACTGGAGAAATTAGATGTTTTGTTTTTTTTCCAGTCAAGACTTGGAGAAACTTGTTCATGCCTTTATCACCAGCAGGGTGGTATAATGGTCTCCTCACCGGCCTTCCCAAAAAAGGAAAGAAGGAAAGGACATGATTTGTGGCCAAATATGGTGCTCTGCATTCTGCAGCATTTGGGGATTCAGTGCCTTGATCAAGGGTCTCACCTCAGTCATGTTACTGAGGGTGGAAAGAGCACTGATAATTCACTCCCCTTAGGATTGATTTTAAAGCACTTTTACTCGTCTATAAATCACTAAATAGGCTAGACCTAAGGCTTGCTGATATGATTATTGAATATAAGACTAACAGACCGCTCAGTTCATTAGGATTTAGTCTGATAGAAATACCAAGGGTTCACTCCAAACAAGGGGAATCTGTTTGTAGCTATTATGCCGCCCACAGTTGGAACCATTTTCCAGAAGAGATCAGATGTGCTAAATCAGTAGCCATATTTAAATCTAGACTCAAAACACATCTGTTTAGCTGTAGATTTACTGAATGAGCACTGTGCCACGTCCAAACTGATTTAGTCATTGTAACTGTTTTAATTCATTTTAAATCAATTTTTAAAGCATTTTATAATTTTTAAATTCCTTGTTTTTACTTGTGATTGTTTTTTTATGATTATTTTAATTTTATATGTAAAGAACTTTGAATTACCATTGTGTACGAAATGTGCTACATAAATAAACTTTGCTTTGCCTTGCCTCAATACAATCCACATTAATTTCATAATCATGAAAAATAAAAATAAAAAAGCCTGCAAACCCAGACAGCAAAATTCCTGAGGCCCAGATCAGGCCCACACCTGATATTTTCATCTGGTTCACAAACTGTGTGGAATGATGCCACTTCTGTGCTCCACAGTAATACACAGATAATCATACTTATCTGACCGCCATCATTTTGTGGCAGTGAATGAAGAGGTATCATATCGATCACAAGTGCAGTATGGAGTACCTCAAGGTTCAGTACTAGGGCCATTACTTTTTACGCTTTACATGTTACCCTTGGGAGATATCAGCAGGAGATATCAGCATTTGTCACCAATGGAGTTTGGTTCCTTGCCACTGTTGCCTCTGGCTTGCTTAGTTGGGGACACTTAATTTTTAAATGATTTCGGAAACTATTTGAACCAAACTGAGCTAGATGATGACATCATTGAATTCAATTATGAACTGCTTTTAACTAAAAATTGAGTGTTTACTGTTGCCCTTTTGCATTATTGATGCACTTTTTCCTACTTAATACTGTACAGCCGCTTTGTCACAATTCTGTATTGTTAAAAGCGGTATATAAATAAAGGTGACTTGACTTGACTTGGTCCGCTCCTGTTTGCCAGATTTGGGCCACAAGCAAGAAAAAGAAAGGGCTAATGTCAGCCATGAGTAAACCAAATTAAAGTCTGGGCCACATTTATTTTAATGCTTGCCCAGATCCGGCCCAGATCCAACACCTTGACCCAGCCCACTACTGTGTAGAATGATGGCATGTGGGTGGACCACTTCTGTTTGCCAGATTTGGGCCACAGGAAGGACACGTCAGCAATGAAAATAAGTTAAAAAAAATTACCAGAACTGGACCAATCTGGCCAACACTGATTTTAATTTTAGCCCAGATCTGACACCTTGTTCTCGCCCACACACCACGTGAAATAATAGCATTTGGGCAGTCCGGTGCTGTTTTCCAGATTTGGGCGTCAAATAAGCCTTAGCATTGTCGCATATAAGCCAACCAAATAAACCAAAACTGGCTCTAATGTGGGCCACAGTTGATTTTTATTCTAACCCTGCTCTTCCCCTCATGTGGCCCACATGCTGCATGGAATGGTGGCATTTTTGCAGTGGTCCACAAGCAGGCCACTGCACAGCCACATTTTATTTGGGCATTTAGCCACTTTAGGCTCACGTTAGGCTCACATTAGCCAGTGCTTATGCTGCCATATCTTTGCCAAAACTGGCCCAGATACATTTTAATATACCTGGGCCACATTTGCTGAAACATATGTCAACCATATTTGGTTTATATATGTGGGAATGCTCGGCCGGCCCATGACATAGGTGGAATAGGCAAATGCTAGGGGCACCGCCGATCCCTAGGGTTGCCAAAATGAGTAAAGTTATTGTTGTTGTTTTTTAACAATACTATGAATTTAAAATATTACAAATAAGCAACTGTCCGACAAAAACATAACTATTTTATTGCTCTCGACGTATGATCAATCATCCCCTCTACAGCCGCACTTCCACATACATCAGTCACCTGATTGTGACAGATGTTCACTTCACTAATATATTATCAGGATGTCAAAAAGACAGAAGCCTTCTTGTGCCCAGGGAAGAAAAAAAAAGCAGAGAAGGAGGAAAACCGAGAGAAAGACGGAGGTAATATGATGTAATGATTGATGATCATATAAACTACATGACGTAAAAGTTTGTGAACAAACTTCATGTTGGCCAAGTCTAAAAGTTTAAAATAGGGTAATACAATGGAGTACCAGAAATGTGAGACTTTGTAACATAATCGTGTCATTTTTCGTGTCACATGATAATCCGTTTTAATAATATTTTTACACTAGTAGTAGTGTGAAGTATTTGGGGATTTATGGTATTTGGCTAATGGAATTGGCTAATTTAGTAATAATTGTATATAACTGGTCTTTTTACATTTTATGTAAAATTCACTTTAAAGATGTACGTTTCTCAGTTTAATTGGAGGCGATAACGTTAGAAAGTGCTATAGTTTAGTAAAACACTGCTGCCATCTACTGGAAGTAGAACATTTTTCAAATTTATTTAAAAGATTAAACGTAACATTACTGTATGCTAGAGAAGTGTGATAGTTTCACTGGAAACAATTTAAAATAAGGTTAATTTTCAATAACTAACATTAACAAAAATAATAAATACTGTTGCAAATGTATTGTTTATTGTTAGTTCAAGTTAGTTAATACATTCACTGATGTTAACAAATGATATCTTATTGTAAGTGTTAACGTTTCACTTTTTTTTCTCATAAGAAAATGTATTATTGGTGGAATGGGTTGTAAAGGGGCACCAGATAAAATCTTGCCTAGGGAAGCAAATTGGCAAGAGCTGGCCCTGTGAGAATGGTGTTGTCTCTTGTTCTGGGATTGCATTGAGAGCAGATTAAACATTTGTTGACAAAATTCAATGGCCATTTATTGTGGTAGCATTTTGTTAATTATTTTATGGAAAAGCAGTTACCTCAGTATCTCCAGCTGACAGTTTAGACTCTTCAGTCCTTCAGAAAGAAGCATCACTCCAGAATCCTGCAGGTCATTGTTACTCAGATCCAGTTCTTTCAGGACAGAGTTTGAGGATTTCAAAACTGATGACAAACTCCCACAAGACTGAGCAGTGAGATTACATATGGACAATCTGAACAAGAACAACACAGTAATTTAACACAGAATTAATCTTAACAGTGTGATTTAAAAAAAATAAAAAAATAATAATAAATCAATCAGTCAAATCAATCAAGTATTTTAAAACTTAAACCTCAATATCTCCAGGTTAGAGTTTGTACTCTTCAGTCCTTTAGAAAGAAGCTCCACTCCATGATCCTGCAGGTCATTGTTACTCAGATCCAGCTCTCTCAGGACAGAGTTTGATGACTGTAAAGCTGAAGACAAACTTTCACAGGACTGAGCAGTGAGATGACACCCACACAGCCTGTGAAGAGAACAAAACAAACAGCCATATGTGAATTTATTAGATCGGTTATATAGTTTATAATCTGGAGTGCATGTTTAAAATACATTAACAAAGCACTTCTAAAGTATTTCAAAACTGTTATAGTTTATTAGTAGTTTATAAACTGTAGTTAATACATTAATAGACTATATACAAATGGTCTATTCATTATCATTGATTGGCACTGTAAATTAACATGTTTATATGAAATATAATGGTTTGTTGACAACTTATTAACTGCAGATTGTTCTCACTTTATATAAGATTACAGAAAATCTGAAAATGTCATACATTAAATGCTTTAAATCAGCCCATATTGCACATTAATTGTAATAATATTCAGTGTTTCTTAAAATGGTTACAAATACATTAAGCACAAATACATACATTGGGTTTCTATGTTTTATAAGGACCTTTTATAGAGCACTGTATAAATTATACTGTATGAACTGTCCTGTCCCCAGTTTTAAGAAACTCTGTACTAATGCAATTAATGACCAATAAAGGTTAGTTAATTAATGACATTTTTTATATACTATGATCTAATCTAAAGTAAATAATGACAATGAATGAACCCACTGTTTGTATATAGTCTGTTAATGTATTAACAACAGTTTATAAACTATTGATTAATTACAGTTTGCAAATAATTTGTAAATACTTTATTACTGTAGACATATTATAAAATGTTACCACTTTATGCATTTATATGTCATTTTCATAAGTAACTTATGAAAATGTCACAACTTCAAAGGCTGAAAAATGTCTCATCTTGAGTTCAACACTGCAGTAAATCATTTATGAATCAAACTGATCAACTCACTGATTCAATGATCCAGTCACAGTGGCTGTCAAGTTATCAACACACTAAATCTGTCCTACATATACAAGACAAGAATCAAGAATAATATGATTCTCAGCTGAAGATTTTACTGAAGTAAAAATAAAGATATTGTAATAAATAAATCCATACGGAAAGGGAACATGTTTAAATTCATATAAAACAGTTCTTTGAAACAAACTGTTTAAAGAAGTCATCAAGAAAGTTTAGGTATTATTAAAGAAATTCCAGGTTTTCCAGGATGGTTGGGAACACTAATTATTTTCTCATCAGGTTTTTTTGAGTAGGCATTACCTGTCTTGTGTTATTGGAAAAAATGCCACTGATACAATCATACTACAATATAGACAGGGGAATATCTGCTAGTTATAGTTATGAGACACTTATTTATCCACATATCTGAACATAGTGATTCAGTGAAAGTGAATGTCAAACCTCAGTATATTCAGTCGACAGTGTGAACTCTTCAGTCCATCATAAATCAGCTTCACTCCTGAATCTTTCAGGTGATTGCTAGTCAGGTCCAGCTCTGTCAGATGGGAGTTTGATTGTTGTAGAGCAGAAGACACAGTTTCACAGCATGTTTCATTGAAACCACACCTGTCAAATCTGCCAAAACAGAACGTTTAGTCAGATAATTTTCTGTTTCTTTTCTGCAATAACTTATTGTACTCTTAATATTTGGGGAAAATATTTCACATTGTATTTTGAGATTTAATTGTTTAGTGATGTAGAACAAAACATTTAATTGAACATCAGTTAGTAAAATTACTCACAGTGCTTTTCTGCAGCATCTCACAGCTGGGATGAGTCTCTTGTAGTTTGAAGGTGACGTGAACCTCTTTGGGTTGAACTCATCCTGCACCTTCTCTGACACGAGCAGTACATATGTCAGCACTGTGCACATTGAAGATGAGAGGTTTCTTCCTACATGTTGATCTGAACTGAGGTAACTCTGGATTTCCTCATATAATGAATGATCTTTGAGCTCAAGTAAGCAGTAAAACAGGTTGACTAAAGCTTCATCTGATATTTTCCTTTTTTGTAGTTGTTTAATGTATTCAGTTGTTTTTGTGATGCTCTCTGTGGTGTCTTCAGTGTGTGTGATCAGGCCTTGGAGCAGGTTTCGACTGGATTTCAGTGAAATGCCCATCAGAAAGCGCAGGAACAGGTCCAGATGTCCTCTCTTACTCTCCATGGCTTTAATAACAGCCTTCTGCAGTAGCTCCTGCAATGTAACATTTTCTTCTGGCTTGTCAAAGAAATACTGAAGCTCCTGCATGTTTTTGTTCAGGTAGCAGACGAACACATGCACTGCAGCGAGAAACTCTTGAACACTCAGATGCACAAAGCAGTAGACTTTTGTCTCATGAAGTCCATCTTCCATCTTAAAGATCTCAGCGATCATTCCTGTGAACTCAGTGTCTTTACTCACATCAATATCACATTCTTCCAGATCTTCTTCATAGAACACAATGTTTTCCTGCTTCAGCTGTTCAAATGCTAGTTTGGCTAGCTTCAAAATCATTTCTTTATTTAAACGTAAAAGCTTTTTGCGTTGTCTTTCTGCTTTTTCATCATATTTCTGGCTCTTCATGTTCATCTGTATCAGCAGGAAGTGAATGTACATTTCGGTCAGTGTTGTGCTGATGTTTTCTTCACTGTTCTTAATGAGAATATTTTGAAGTACTGTGGCTGTGATCCAGCAGAACACAGGAATGTGGCACATGATGTAGAGACTACGAGACGTCTTAATGTGTGAGATGATTTTGGAGGCCAGATTTTCATCTTTGATTCTCTTTCTGAAGTACTGCTCCTTCTGTTGGTCAGTGAATCCTCGCACCTCTGTAAATAAACCTACGTACTCAGGAGGGATCTGATTGGCTGCTGCTGGTCGTGATGTCACCCAGACAAGAGCTGATGGAAGCAGCTTGCCTTTCACCAGACTTGTAAACAGCACATCTACAGACGATCTTTTCTCAACCATCTTCAATGCTTCGCTTTCAAATTTCAAAGGCATTCGACTTTCATCAAGTCCATCAAATATAAATGCAAGTTTATATTCTGTATATAACTTTGATTTCTCCAGGTCCTTCAATTCATCACAAAATTCCAGTAGGAACTCATGAAGATTGATCTCTCTATCCTTAATCCCGTTAATCTCTCTGAATGGGAGCAGGAACACACAGTGTATATCCTGATTGGCTTTTCCTTCTGCCCAGTCCAAGATGAATTTGTGCACAGACACAGTTTTTCCAATGCCAGCGATGCCTTTAGTCAGCACAATCTTTTCCTTATTATTTTCCCTTAATAATGTAAATAATTTATTGCAATCAATTGGTTGGTCCTGTGATTGTTTCTTCCTGAAAGCATCATCAAAATTCAGAATCTCACGTTGCTGGTAGACATCTTTCATATCTCCCTCTGTGATGAACAGTTCTGTGTAAACAGCCTTGAGATGAACTTCATTTACTTTCTTGCACTCACAAATACGTTCTGCTTTTTTCTTCATGTTCATTTTGTGAGTTTCCAAAAACTTTTGCAGCATCCGATCCTCTGTTAAATAGACTGGAAAAAGGAATAAAAACATGGTTAAAAAGGAAAAAAAAAAAACTAATTTAATTTTCAACAGGTTATAATTGAGTTACTGTTGAATATAATACAAAAATGAGGCATTTCATTTTGAATTTTTTTCCAATGAATTTGAATTTATATATACAGTCATGGCCTTGGTAAATATAAAAAAAATATCCTGTGAAAATTAATCTGCATTGCTAATCTATTTTATCTTTTATTTATGAAAAAATAAATAAATAAATAAAAAACATTTTAAAACAACAACAACCTGTAAAACAATTGAAAATGGGAGTAAATCTCATTAGAAAATAAATGTTTTTCTCAAATCCACATGGCCACACTTATTGACACCCATTTATTCAATAGTTTTGGAAAACCTCCATTTGCCAAGATTACAGCTCTGAGTGTCTCCTATGTTGCATGATGAGGTTGAAGAACACCTGACAGGAGATCAGTAATTCTGGCCATGACTGTATATACAGTCAAACCAAAAAAAATATTCAGACACCAGATATAATTTTGAACTTTTTTACTAAAAAAAGTAAACTGTGACATATTATTGTAACGTTGTGAGTGAGACGAGAGGCGAGCGGATCCATCTGCATACTTTTATTAAAGGGACGAGACATAGTCAGGCAGGCAGGGTCAAAACAATGGCAGACAGGTGTATGGACAGCAAGACAAGGGTAATCCGTGACAGGCGAGGGTCAATACAGCGGCGAACGTAATCCTTATGGGCGAGGCAGGAGAGTGGTCAGACAGGCGAGAGTTCAAACGGGGTAACAAGGCTAGGCAGGGCAAACAAGACAAGACCAAAGGAAACTAGACACGGGATACATAGAGAACGCTTCTTAAGAATGCTAAACACAATTCAATACTCGGCGGTGAGTGACAGGAAGACCGGGGCTTTTATAGTGTCTCTGATTGGACGCGGATGAAGTGCAGTGGCTGATGGGGAATGTAGTCCGGGGTGTAGTGCAACAGTCCGTGTGTGTAAACAGAGTGAGAGTGACATCTGGTGGTGAGCGGACAGCGGGACACCGCCCAGATTCGTGACAATTATACCCAAAATTCTTCATACAGTGGACTAACAGTAAAATTGTCTTTTCTCAAATTGCTAATGCAGCATTTTACACCCGCCAGACTAAACAAACAACTTGCTTGGTGATTGGCTTTTCAATCTAAATTGGTACTATCTAATTGTATCTTTAAATTTAACATCTGACAGCTATTTAACCTAATCAATCATCAAGAGGATATTTGTTCTGATTACCAGTTTACTGTTGTCAAATGAAATTTAGGGTTTGACTTCTGTGTGTGTGTGTGTATATATATATATATATATATATATATATAACCTTTGCAGCATATAAACAACAAAAAATCTTGAATAATCTAATGCTAACATGATTTATAAAGTAAATTTTGTGCAGGATCTAGAATTGAATCATATGCTTTTACTGTTGTAGCATTTACTTTTGCACCTGTTTCAGTATTTAAATCAACTCTGACTTTAGTCTGAGCACAGCTGATTATCTTGACTGGAAGAGAGATTAAAAGATTTAGCACTTTTTTTTACATTACAGGTTTGACATTACAATATGTTTTTTTCTTTTTTACCTTACCTTTTTTACTGTTCTCTAACTGTTCAGCAAGATGGTTCTGGTTCATCTTTTTCAGGATATCCAGTGTGATCTTCACAGCTCTTTCTGGTCCAAAACGATCAAGCATCTGATCTACTGTGTCAGTTGCATCTGCTTTCTCCAGTACAGAAACTGGAATAGGTCCATCTTCTCTTAAGTAGCTCTTAAATCTCTTCAATTTTTCTTCTTCCAGATCATCCAGTGTGTCATAAAGCTTTCGTTTAACAGACGCCATCGTTCTTCACTGACTGCTGTTGAACATGAGGAAAATGTTTTACAATACGTCCACTCTTACTGGACACTCACTAAATAGTGAAACTGTATTTTTTAAGGCTGACGTTTCAAAAAATGATAACCACCAACCTCAGGAGATCATTTTTAATTGAAGTATTTATAACACTATTTCCTCTAGACTAGATGAAATTTCACCATTTGGATGATCATTAATTTCTTTCTGTTAAATCCATATGACAGAGATTTTTGACTAAAAACCTCTATGCTTAAGAAGAAGTAGAAGATTTATTTATATAATATAGCACATTTCTTATGTCTATAGCTTAAGATCACTTTACATAGCACATTTCAACTTAGCGGAGAAAAACATGAACACAATAAGTGACCCTGGCTGTGAAAACCCAGATGAAGTCTTTTTTTTTGTGTGATTTACTGTTTTCTACATAAAATCATTCTTCATAAGGTGAAGAACATTACGTCAAAATGTAATCTTGATATCATTAATATTGACTGAGTAAGGCAATGTCAATGGATGAAATCAAAATTTGATGTTTGTTATCTCAAAATTAGATTTTGAGACTTTAGCCAGGATTTCACTGAGAGGGTCACATATGCATCTGGAAGACTGTGTTTTTAAGGTTTTCTCTTAGTTTAGCAAAGGAAAACCAGTCTCCTCTTGGCTTATATCAAAATCCTCTTTACAAAACCTTGTTTTGTACTCGATTTGTGACTGGTGTTTTGTTTTATTCTCTCATCTGCACTTCTGCACTATTTTGAACCTGCATATGACAGTTAGCAGAAGCTAGAGATTACTGTTTATAAAGTTTTAAATATGGATATTTTTGTTACAAAAATGCATTTATTTGCTTCAGGAGGCCTATATTTACCCCTCTGAACCATGTTGAACACTTTTTATGATGGATGGATTCACGTTATTGGATTTCTTTTGGACTATTGAAAATAAAACACCCATTTACTGCCATTATAAAGCTTGCAAAGTCATCTACACCTAGGATGCCTTTAGGGCGAGTAAATCATGGGCTAATGTTCATTTTTGGGTAAACTATTCCTTTAAAAACATTTGTGACACATTTTCAGTCTGGTTTTAGAGAACAGAAATATACTTTGTAAAGACCAGGACACACCACATCCTGTCGACTCATGTTAGTAGCAGTTTGAACAATTCAACATGTTCGGGGTCGTCGGTGAGAGTGATTTGGCTCTGATTGGATGCTCAGTTTAGAGAGAAAGTCACTGAAAAGAGAGAAAGAACGCTGCTTTGTTCACACATTGTGTGTCTTCATTTATCCCATAGGATCCTTTTGTTTCGCTTCTCCTTTTGAATGACAGATAAAGACTATTGATACCTGGACACTTGAGAGCGCATACACACAACAGGAAATAAGATCTCATGAGAGGTCGCAGAAACCTTTCCCACTAAACATGAATGATAATTAGATATTACATTACAATTTGCTGGTAAAACAAAGTATTGTTTATTTTATTGATGCAAAGATGAGTATGTTTATTTTGTACAACACTTGCAACTGCTTTTAATCACTTAATTAGAAGCAGCGCAAATTACTAAACTGTCATCTGTTAGACACTACTGAACAGATATTTAGAAGTTCATTTTAAAATGCAAAGTACTGACAAAAGTTAAAAAAAAAAAAAAAATCATTGTAAACACTTGCCTATTACAACACTACAAGTGTGTCCCATATGACACAGTAATGAAGAGTTTTACACACACTTGTGCTCAAGTACAAAGACTACAATTTGGACAAGCCCTGAGAATCTGTAAGCACTTCCTGTTTCATGTTAGTTGTAAAGTTGGGAGATTTTATCTGTTGCTATGCTGTATTGTTGAGATGAGTTTGTTCTCTCTTTGCAAGAAAAACTCTCAGCTTTCAAGATTAGACTTTATTGGTCCATTCAACAAAGCCGAGATGCAGCTGTACCAGTTAAGTGAAGTTGACGCTTCAAAAACCACACACACACTGTGACTGTAATCCATACAACCCCACTGGATAAAGCAATGTCTTTTGAAGTGAAACAGTAGGTAAGAAAAATACTCAATTTACACTTTTTAAAAATTATTAACCATTGCTTCTGACCAACAGTCATACAGGTGTCACGTTTCAGGCAGGAACAGACGAACAACGACGTAGTGAAATAAACAGTCTTTAATAATCCACAAGGAAACACAGGAAACACGGGAACACAGGGTGGTAACATTAAGGTCTGACAAGAGAGGAGGGTAAACACACACATTAAATAGACAGACTGATTAACACCAAAACACACAGAGCTGCAGGGGGAATTGATGGGAGAAACCAACTAAAACGTCCAGGGGTGTGACAACAGGCATGAATTTTTCTTAAATATCTTTATGTTTATCTGAGGAAACAAAGTTCAAAAGATAGACATATTCTGAATATTATGTACTTTTATCCACCGTATTTTTCAATGCAGAAGTAAACTGTGTTAGACAGTGCTCAGCTAAATAAAATTACCCTAGTAAAATGTAATAGATTTATTATAGTAAGTATAGTTCAGGTTTATTCATATATTTACTAACATATCGCTCGAGACTTACTGATATAAAACTTATCATTAATTATTAAGCCTAAAATATGTTTTAATGTCACTGCTGATGATGATCTTTAAATGTTTTGCATTTAAAGACTGATATTATTTAAAGTGTACCAAAAGTATACTTGCAGTGGTTCCACTTTAGCATAATCAAACATAAGTAAATCTTTGGTTGGTCTTTAACACTACTTCTGCACAATTAAAGTGCACAAAGTAAAAAAATTAGTTGTTCCAATTTAGCAGATTTTAAATATACTTGTTTAGTATACTAAAAGTACAACTGCAGGGTATTTTTATTTTGTACATAAGATGTAAATATGGTATATTTGTAGTATACTTAGCATAAAGCAAATGTATTTTAAATACATTAGTATATTTATTTTTCACTAGGGTATCTCCAATATTTAAACAGTTGTTAATAAGAACATCTTTTGTGTAGAATATGTACAGTAATGTAACAACCTTGAAGGTTTATACCATCTGACAGCAAGACACATGATTGCAGTTGAGTGCATATTGTAGGATATCAGAGTGAATCAGACAATTTAAGATTAGATCAGAACAGTGTAGAAACAAACAACTTAATTCCACAAGGAGGCCCAACAACATGGAGGATTGTAAATCAGATATCCTGATGCCACAAGTCTGAAGTGAGTCTAACTAACTAGCAGCATTAAAACAAAACAACACTTATTGACACTTTTTGATAATTCCAACTCAGGAAGGGGATTGTCAAATTTGGGGCAAGTAACCAACATTAATGATCAAAGAGACAACACATCATGACAATCACAAATAAGCTATGAGGATAACTACTAGTTAAATACTTCCTCGGATTGACTTCACCCACCTAAGTCAGAGACCTTTTGACCTTTTGATCCTCACAGAACACGTCCTCACATTCACAGAATGACAGAGACTGTATTTTACATCTGTAGATGCACCAAAATGATGCTAAAAGGACTTAGAAATGATTATTTGTCCATTGCATTACTCCATATCATGTAAGTAACCCTCATGTTTTAATCACTCACTGTCAATGTCATTTTCAATGATTATTGAATAGTTTATAGGTTTATACTCGTGTTTAGTGTGTGTTTGAAAATCTCTCCTTAAAACATTTCTATCAATCAATTCTTTGTAAGACGTATTATAAGCTTGTTACAGAAATCATGATTAAATTATACTCTGCAAGAGCAGGAAAATTTAGACCATGTGACTATAAAAGTATGTACTGGGAGGAGAAACATAGCAACACCACGAGCAAAGACAATGTCTAATTGGTCAAGACACCATTTGGGATGTGTCCAACAGCCCAGTTTAAAATCTCAGGACACCAACAAATTTTTGCCCTGCTTTTTGCTTGTTGGGCTTCCTGGCCTGCTGCTCCTCTAACATCATGAGCAGAAAACCCGTCTAATCTCATCACACTTTTCTTCTTTCTTTCTTTCTTTCTTTCTTTCTTTCTTTCTTTCGGTTGTTTTTCTTTCCGTTAAGAGTTTCGTGTTCGTGTCCGACCTCGACTGTGCCCACCTCAAAACTTCCACCTCAAAAGCAACCAGCCCACAACTCCACACACATAAGTTAACATCCAAGACGTCACTCCGGATGACTACTAGACCTCCAGCGAGTC
Source organism: Labeo catla (assembly GCA_012976165.1). Lineage (NCBI taxonomy): Eukaryota > Metazoa > Chordata > Actinopteri > Cypriniformes > Cyprinidae > Labeo > Labeo catla. Next base: position 516 of record VONZ01001830.1, on the reverse strand, counting down.
AACAACCTAGGAAGCCTCCTTTCAGCAGACAACGCCACACAAAATGAAATCCCAATAAACACAGGCAACACAAGTAAACCTTTCAGATTCTAGCTGAACTTGTGCATTTAATATAAAGTTTAACAGCCTCATTAAGAAACTCAATGTGGGGGTGATTAAAATGATTGATTGTTGTTCAGATCTAAGCAATTGCATATACTGCTACATATAAACTTGGGATTTCACATTTTCACTCTCTTAAACTCATTCTTTTCTCACTTTCTGTCTTTCTGCAACTTGAATGTGTGAGCACATGTTTTTATGTTAGAATAGTTTGTGTCTTAGATTTGTCTTAAATCTTATTTATATTGAAAATAGAAGTATTGTGTGTTTTGTGGTTACAAGTTCATGTCTTAAACTGCCAATCTTGTTACAATGCTAATAAATAGTGTTTTACTACACTTTGGATATTAATATCAGTGGCAGAGCTGATGTTGTACAACCCCTTCAATGAATTGCTGGTAGATTCAGTGATCA
>VONZ01001829.1:0-92458 GCA_012976165.1 Labeo catla | reverse complement strand
ATCACTGTAAACAAAGCGCCGAGACCTTTTCTTTTCCAAGTTCATCTGGGCTACTTGTCGTTTCTGTAAGAAGATGCGTTGTGAGGAATAAGAATTCAGAGGAAGAACACGACGTGACACGGCGCGATCCATCAGAGGAGATATTTACATGAGTAAGTATTTCTTTTATTAGCCTGATTGTGTTAGTTGTTACTGTGTTACTGTGACAGAACTTGTACACATTTTACTAGTTAGACTTTTGACTTATGTTTATGACTTAAAGATCATATTATTTAGTTATTTATTTATCGTATAACAATGTGAGTAATATGAGTGTTTACATAGAGTGTATGTTTAGACCATGTTTATCAATATATTCTGCTCTCGAATAGATGTTTAACGTGAAAAACAATAATTATTACTTATATATAGATATAAAATGTCCTTTTTACGTTAGTACAAATGCGTGAGTCTATGGCTACATACACTATATATGTGTATATGTGTGTGTGTGTGTATATATATATATATATATATATATATATATATATATTACAGATGCTCCTGATATTAACATGCTCACAGATGTTTTCTTATGTTGTTAGTTTTTTAGTGATCTGATACCTGCACAACAGATGAATCCTGCTGTCTTTCAAACTGAGAGCGCTGTACTAAGATCAGGTGTTCAACTACACGTATTCTAGTTCCTTGACTACTGATGATGAGTTTAGAGATATCAGGTATGATTTACTTTGTTCACTTGTTGAACAGAATTCAGAAAACAGTTTTCAGAAACTACACAAAGTCTGTTCACATCTCTGTGGTTAGATCAGGGTGCTCAATAATTTGTATTTGACCTTCATTATGTATATTTTGATGGTACTGTGTTGTAAATAAAATACAAACAATCTAAAACTCCATTCTTTGAATCTCTCATTGTTTCTACCTGACAGTCACAGTGTCATTGATGGGCCATTAGGGAGGGCTCTTTGTCTCTCAGGTGTGAATTGCTAAATATTCATGGGTCATTACCACTCCTTCGCATATTCCCTTTCGATCACAAAACATGTCTTAGAAAATTTACATCAATATATTGTTTTCTCTGAACGAGTTAACGAGATGATTTTCACATCATTTTGTTGAAAAAACTCTAGCCTACCGCATCCAGTTCTCAAAAGTCTTGTGAACTAATGTTCTGAATGTGTTTCATGGCCTTATTTCAGTGACTTAAAAATTTTAGTTTTTCACTAACCACGCATAAACATTGTTTTCTCAAAAACACAAACATGTACATTCATGTTGCTTACATATTATTGTAGCCCAGTTTGTGCTGATCACAGTGTAGCCAGACTTTAGCCATGAATATGTTTTTAAGATACTGAAAAAAGCACAAATGTGAGGGCATGTCAAAACTTCTCCAGGGCCCCAAAACACCCTCAGACCCCAGAGGGTTAAGTAAGCTAACACAATGAAAAAAAGCCTATTTCGCTTGGCAAGTTCACAGAATCTACTGTAAGCCCTACTGAATAAGCAAAGTAATAAAATACCTATTTCACTTAGAGAGTTCACTTACCATTCATGCGTAATCGCTGAAATTTAATACGACTAAAGTACTTCCCACTACTGCTGCTCTATTAGCAAAATAAATAAATATAGCAAAATAATAATTAAATAAATATTGGTTTGCCAAGCATGCTGCTGCTAAAATTATTTCTAACATTGCATCTGAATCTGCTATGCATGCTGCTGCTATAAAAATCGTTAAAATTGCTATTTGAATAGCTGTGCATACTGCTGCTACAGCTGCATAAAAAAAAGTACTTAAAATTGCTATAAACTTCTTTATTAAACAGAAAACACAATCAAAATAATACCTATTTCGCTTAAAGAGTTCACAACTGATTTACTAATAATACTACCGTTTAGTCATTGAACTTCAGCAACTATGGTCTATGTACTCCTGCTGCTAATAAAAACATTTAAATGCTATGCATACAGCTATTAATAATTTGCCAATAATGCAATCTGAATTTCCTGTGGATACTGCTGCTACACTTTATGAAAGTACTAGAATTGCTGTAAGCCCAGTTGAATAAAAAAATAAGTAAATTCCAAGTTTAAAAGTGCCCTACTATTATGCTGCATTGTATATGGGCTACTAATCTAAACCAATTTATTATTAGAAGTAGTACCTTTATATTGTAAACGAATTAATGATTCATTATCTTTACATCCCACTGTTGCATGCATCTTCTAAAATCAACCCGTTCGCACTAAATATAGATGAGAATGCCCAAGAAAATATTAAAAACATTAAAGGTTCTGGCAAATAAGGTAACCCCCTTCACTTTACTGTTCCACTTGGTGTTGTATTCTCACAAACATATACTATAAGCTGCCGCCGCTGCTGCTGCTGTTATATGAACAGGACATGCTTAGTAATTACTCCTCTTGTAAAAAATCTGCGTGTAGATGTACATTTGAAGAGTTCAGATGCAAAACCAGCTAAATCCATCTGACGTCTTTCTTTAAAAAATGCATTTTTATCAGGCTCAAATGTATAGGTTTCTATGTAAGTACTGGTACTTACATAGAAATTGGGCTGAGGCTGGTATTTTAACGAGTTTGAAGAAAAAGTATTTGATGGACGTATAATATGTGTTGAGAGCATTCACTCAGTATCATTATCTCATTTCTGACCGAGATGGCTTTTAGCTGGTTTTGCATCTGAACATCTGAATTTAAAGGTAAAGGTGCAAACTCATTCACTGCATATGTGACATGAACCAGTCAGCTTGTGCCAAGTCGTATAAGGCTGTGAATATCATCAGTTATGTTAACACCCGTCAGTCTGCGCCATCTAGAGTTTCAAGAACTAGGCATTTTAGGTGTGTCACACCAAAGGACAAGAAAGTGTAACACTTTTTCAGTGGTTCCAAAATATTTGAACAATTCTGAGACAAAAATTGACCATGTTTACATGTCATGGGGTTGACAGGGAGCTTCAGTAACACGACCAAGAATGGGGTCCTTCAACTAATTAAAGTTTTCTCTGGAATTGACCCATTTAAAATCAGGATATGGTGTCACACCAGAGGACATGGTTTTCAGAGACAAAATGTATCAAGTTCCTACACTTTCAGAAATATATGGATAAAAAATGATTGCCATTTACTAAAATAGGCACTTGTACAGTTATGCCAGAGGTATTTATTAATATTTTTATGCTTTTCTTTTTAATTTATAAAAGTTGTAATTTACTGAATCATGCTTAAGACAGTCACACCATAGGACAATTTTGAGATTTGGCTCAAAAATTAAAAAAAAAAAAAAAAATTGAATAACATTGCAGCTTTTATAACAATAGGTCCATGTAGGACAAAGAAATGTTTAACCATTTACTGAAAATGCCATGTCATGTGTTTATGAAAACTGGCCATTGGGGTTTTTATAAAATGTTTCTCTTCCATTATAGCCTTACCTAAATTTTGTACACTGCATTTTTATTTATTTTTTTCGGTGGGCTTACAGTTCTTCGTTTTCAGTGGAAGCCTTAGGGCATCAGTATATGAGAAGCCCTCAGTGGCAGCTGGTTTTTCAGAGCACCAGTAGGACTGAGTGTTACTGATATAGTGATGCACATTTAGTCACCTCTGTCCGCTGCAGATTCCAGACCTGGCCTTGCATTTTTAATTTTAACCAGACCTAGCATTTTTAATGCAAAGATGACATTGATTGAGATGCGTTTGTTATGACATAAACCAATACATCATAACCTGTCAGTGTCTTTGTCATGACAACTTGACATTACCAAGACAAAATAACCTGTCATAAACATGACATAGCAGATAGCAATAAACTACTTAGCTTTATGGGTTAACATTACATTAAACCATCATGTGGTTGGTTTTGACACTGGCTGTCATGAGGCCATTATAATTGAGTCATTAATTTTTTTCTTACCACTTTTTTTTTTTTTTTTTTATAGTGGTACAACTTGAATTTGTCACTAAAATGTCATTAAGTGCTAATTGTTACCGTGAAGGAGAGACGTGAGGCGAGCGGATCAATTTGCGAGCTTTATTATAAGGACAAGACAGATACAAGGTCGTGCAGGCAGGGTCAAACAACAGTAAACAGGAATGTAGGAGGCGAGATGAGAGAATAGTCCAGGAAGACGAGCGATAGTCCGAAAAGGCAGGCGGCTAGACAGTCCAAACGAGAAAACCAGGCGGGAAAAACAAAACACAGGGAACTAGGAACTCGGAACTCGGAACAAGAAACTAGGAAGCGATAACAAAGGGAATACAACAATATAACAATCCGTGACTTGCACTGGGAAAGTCTGGGGCTTTATAGGAAGCCTGATTGGTCACGGGGGCTGACGCAATCAGTGCGGTGGAGGATGGGAGATGCAGTCGGGAGTGTGGTGCAACAGTCAGAGTGTGTAGGTGAGGTGAGAGTGACCTCTGGTGGTGAGCGGACAACGGGACACCGACTCAGATTCAGGACATAGCCCCCAAGGAGCGTTTCCAGACACTCAAGGGGAACAACAGTCCAGGAGCGGTGGGTGGGAGCGAGACAGGGTTGTGGGCTGAGGGCTAGTGTCCATGCAGGCCCAGTGATTGAGGCAGGACCGACAAAGCAGGTACCTTCCAGGGCGGGGCCGGAGGCGGAGCAGGAGCCCTCCTGGGCGGAGGCGGAGCAGGAGCCCGCCAGGGCGGAGCCGGAGGCAGAGCAGGAGGCGCAGGAGCCCTCCAGGGCGGAGCCGGAGGCGGAGCAGGTGGCGCAGGAGCTCTCCAGGGTGGAGCCGGAGGCGCAAAAGCCCTCCGAGGCGGAACAGGAGGCGGAGCGGCCCTCCAGGGCGGAACAGGAGGCGGAGCAGCCCTCCGGGGTGAAACAGGAATCTGCGTCACGGTCTGGAACCTGGGGAAAGCAGGGACAGAGGAGGCAGACAGAATAGGGGGAGAAGACAGATACAAGGTCGTGCAGGCAGGGTCAAACAACAGTAAACAGGAATGTAGGAGGCGAGATGAGAGAATAGTCCAGGAAGACGAGCGATAGTCCGAAAAGGCAGGCGGCTAGACAGTCCAAACGAGAAAACCAGGCGGGAAAAACAAAACACAGGGAACTAGGAACTCGGAACTCGGAACAAGAAACTAGGAAGCGATAACAAAGGGAATACAACAATATAACAATCCGTGACTTGCACTGGGAAAGTCTGGGGCTTTATAGGAAGCCTGATTGGTCACGGGGGCTGACGCAATCAGTGCGGTGGAGGATGGGAGATGCAGTCGGGAGTGTGGTGCAACAGTCAGAGTGTGTAGGTGAGGTGCAGCAGCCCTCCGGGGCGCAGCAGCCCTCCGGGGCGGAACAGGAGGCGCAGCAGCCCTCCGGGGCGGAGCAGGAGGCGCAGCAGCCCTCCGGGCGGAACAGGAGGCGCAGCAGCCCTCAGGGGCGGAGCTGGAGGCGCCAGAGCCCTCCAGGGCTGAGCAGGAACCCGCATCATGGACTGGGACCTGGGGAGAATAGGACAGAGGAGGCAGACAGAGTAAGGGGAGAAGCAGAGAGAGCACAGGGCTAACGCCGGGCCTCCTAGGAGGTTCTACGGCGAAAGTGCCGACACTCAGGAGGCATGGGCGCAGCTTCCAACGGAAGAGGCCTCTGGAGCGATCTGAGACCCTGACGGGCCTCTGGAGCAGGCCTGTGATCAGACGGGAGTTCTGGAGCAGGCTTTGTATCAGACAGGAGCTCTGGAGCAGGCTTCAGGATCAGACGGGAGCTCTGGAGCAGGCGAGATCAAATGTAACCTCCGAGTAGACTTGTGATCAGTCGGGAGCTCTGGAACAGGCTTGTGATCAGACGGGAGCTCTGGAGCAGACTTGTGACCAGGCGGGAGCACTAGAGCAGGCTTGAGAACAGACGTGATCTCAGGAGGTCAGACGAGACGTGACTTGACTCTGGGCGGTCAGACGAGATGTGGCTTGACTCTGGAACAACAGCAATACCTTGACTTGGCTCAGTAAGTGCTGCTGTGACTTGGCCTGTCACGTGAAGTCCAGCGATGATTTGACTTGGCCTACGAGGATCAACGATGACTTGACCTGGTTTGTGGTGATTGGCTGAGGCCTGACTTGGCTTGTGAACATCAACTGTGACTTGACTAGGCTCGTGGGGATCTGCTATGGCTTGACTTGGTTCGTGAAGATCAGTAGTGAACTGACTTGACTCTTGGAGACCAGCGGTGACTTGAACTGGCTTGTGAGGATCAATGACTTTACTTGACTCAGGAACCACGGCTGTGACTTTGCTTGACTCAGGAGGAGCGGCCCTGACTTCACTTGGCTTGTGAAGGTTGACAATAACTTTACTTGGCTCAGGAATGACAGCCTTGAGGTTGCTTGACGCAGGCACGACAGCCTTGACGTTGCTTGACGCAGGAACGACAGCCTTGACGTTGCTGGACTTGGAAGCTTGACTGGACTTGGAGGCTACAGCTGTAGCCTGACTTGACTCTGGAGCAGCGGCTGAAGTTTGACTTGGTTCTGGAATAACAGCAGCAGCTTGATTGGCTCATGAGGATCTGCTATAACCTGGCCTGGCTCATGGAGATCCGCTGTACCGGGACTTGACTCATGAACAACATGGCTTGACTCAGGAGCAACAGCTGTAGCGTGACTTGACTCGTGGGGAACAACTGTGACCTGGCTTGACTCGTGGGGCACAGCTGTGACCTGGCTTGATTCGTGGTGAACGGCAGCTGTGTCTTGACTTGACTCTGGGGTAGCCGTCGCGACATGAAGGAGCGCCACTTTAGCTGCCCATACCGTCATTAGGGGTGTGTCCAGCACGTGGGCCATCATGGCCACAGGTGGCGTCCGGGTGCTGACCACAGGTTCTGGAGTTGACTCAGGAAATGCAGCTGCAACTTGACTTGACTTGGAAACTTGACTTGACTCAGGAAACACAGCTGCAACTTGACTTGACTTGGAAACTTGACTTGACTCAGGAAATGCAGCTGTAACTCCATATAGCTCTGGTATGGCAGCTGTGACGTGACGGAGCTCTGTTTCCGCCGCCATCTTGTGAACGGACTCCGCCGTCGCCGCCATCTTGTGAGCGCGTGCCGGCGCTGCCACCATTTTGTGAACGGGCAACGCAGTCGCCGCCATTTTGTGAACGGGCACCGCTGTCGCCGCCATTGCACGAGCGCGCTCCGACACAGCCGCCATTTCACGAGCGATCCAGGCGGCAAACCTGTTTGTAGCATCGTGCTCTGGCATGACCGTCCATCTGCGAATGGGATGCGCGGTCGCCATCGGCGCGTTGTCGCGCTTCCTCTGCGCGACCCCCACGGTGCACGGCGAACCCACACACAAAAACGCAAAGTTCAAAAAATCCTCCAGTGACGACCGCGGGCCCTCGCGTCTCAGTTGTGTACGGAGGGGCTGATTCACGCCGTCACAAAAAATCTCAATCATTATACAGTCCGGGAGAGTGGAATGGTTAGCAATGGAAATAAACTCACGGGTATATTGTTCGAGTGTGTGTGATCGCTGTTTGATTCTGCAAAGAGTTATGTCCGTGTCCACATCAGATGAATATCCGGGGTGAATGCTGCTGGATCCTGTTGTGACGGATTGTTCTGTTACCGGGAAGGAGAGACGTGAGGCGAGCGGATCCATTTGCGAGCTTTATTATAAGGACAAGACAGATACAAGGTCGTGCAGGCAGGGTCAAACAACAGTAAACAGGAATGTAGGAGGCGAGACGAGAGAATAGTCCAGGAAGACGAGCGATAGTCCGAAAAGGCAGGCGGCTAGACGGTCCAAACGAGAAAACCAGGCGGGAAAAACAAAACACAGGGAACTAGGAACTCGGAACTCGGAACAAGAAACTAGGAAGCGATAACAAAGGGAATACAACAATATAACAATCCGTGACTTGCCCTGGGAAAGTCTGGGGCTTTATAGGAAGCCTGATTGGTCACGGGGGCTGACGCAATCAGTGCGGTGGAGGATGGGAGATGCAGTCCGGAGTGTGGTGCAACAGTCAGAGTGTGTAGGTGAGGTGAGAGTGATCTCTGGTGGTGAGCGGACAACGGGACACCGACCAGATTCGTGACACTAATACTCTGTCAAATTATTTTATAACAGCATCATGATCATCATTTTTCATTTCATAATGTTTTTTTTTTTTAAGTTTCCTCCAACAGAAGGTCAGATAATAGTCCATTTCAAATGTCGTAAAAAAAAAAAAAGAGGTGTTAGAGAAATAAAATCAATCATCCAATAATAATTAAATTGATAAAATTGTATTTTATTGCATTTGGAGAGTGATTCACCCAGGGTTGTACTGTATTTTTTATTTTTTTTCAATCACTGGAGTCCTCTTGAACGGTTAATGGACTGATCCTTCTTATCTGGCTTGATAACAAATAATTGCTCAACAGGTGCAAATGCATTTTTATTTCTTAATGTTTTTCCATTTTCATCATTTTATTTCCTTACAACAAAAGATTGGTTCCCATTCATATTTTTCTGAGCAAAAGCTGTCATATAGTTCAACAGATATAGTATATAACATATTTTGCTGTCATATAGTACAACATTGTCTTGGTAATGTCAAGTTGTCATGACAAAGACACTGACAGGTTATGATATATTGGTTTATGTCAAGGTGTCATAACAAAGGCATCTCAATCAATGTAATCTTCGCATTAAAAATGACATAACTGAGTGAATGACACTTAATGACAGTAGTCATTAACATGCATAAAATCTCCTTCATATTCATAACATGTGTCATGTCATGGTTATGAATGTGTCATGTCAGACTTATGCACACCCCTTCAAGTAAAGTGTTACCAAAAAAGTGATGGAGAAAAATAGAAAGCTAGAATGCCAGAAAGAAAGTGAAGGATATAGTCCAAGCCTCAGAGGTCAAACACTGTAGAGATAAAATGTTTGTCTTCTAAATTCATCCTTTCTGTTTCAAGTGTACTGTCAGACTTAATCACTCTATTATTATCATTTTCTTTAAGCCAAATAGCTTGAATTTGTGTCTGTAGCTGATATATTGTAGCTATGAATATTTCAATGCTAAGCCCTGCCCTTTCCTAGCTCAACCAGTCAATACACGAATAGCAAAGGAGAGCTATTTTCTGGATTTGTAGTATAAATTCTGTAGGATGCATTTTAAAAAGAAGAGGATGTCTAATGAAATAAAATCAGTTTTACGTTTCAGCTCAACGGGAGATAGATTACATCTTGTGGCCAGCATATGGTGAAAAAAAAGCAAACATACAAATAAAACAAAAACTAATGAAAAAAAAAACACTACATCAAGCTATAGTTATATTGAAGATAGGTTTTTAAATCAATTGAAAGAATTCTCTCTGAGTTAGAAGCTGTGAGAGAAATAAAAGTATTTAACATCAAGGGAAAAAAGTAAACGGCCTCAACAGCGAGCCCTGAGGAGCTCCTGTAGTATGAACAGAAAAAGCAGCTTGAGCGTCTGAGACAATAAGTAAGTAAATAAAGCAATAAATACATGAAGAAATAAAATGGTGAGAGTATATGGAATCAGCACAGTTGGAATTATCCATTCTTTTGAAGGAACAGGTGTTAAAACTTGAAAAAAAAAAAAAAAAAAAACTCTTGGAATTCAGTAAATGAATGAGAACTGTTTACAAGATAAAACGTGGGCTCTTGACAACATGATAAGAGTTCCTCTTAGACGGAAATGGGTAAGCACAAACTGCTTGGAAAGCAATGAATCTTGTTGATTGTAAGTTGTTGTAATGCAGTTTTTTTTAGACCTTTGTAGAATAGGGATGGTTTGTCAGTGGCTCACTTTGTGCTCAAACTTTTTGTATCACACTATTGTCTGTGTTTGTGTGTTCCAGACAGAATGTCAGTCAGTGCATTTTTAGTGACTATTTTCAGTAAAAACATTGTTATTTTAGTAGGTGGTGATAAGTGACTGTGTTTAGTTTTGAACATGAAACACTTTTTTCATGCTTTTTTTGTTACTTTCACTTTAATTGAATATTATGATGTGACTGGTGCCTTTATTAACAAGCGCTAATGTTGGCACCTAATTGGCAATGTTTGGCAATTAAAACAGACAGATTGAGTCTATTAGCATTTTTCCCCCCAACACGCATTATTGTAACTTCTCTGTCTAGTATGTTGGCGTGGTTTTCCTCTGTTTTTTTTTTTTTCTCTCCAGAAGTATTGGACTGGGGCTAAATGTAGGTTGTGCTACACAGTCAAAGGGTATCTGGTAATGTTTTTCTTAAGTATCTAGAAGCCCTAACCTGCAGGAGCACCTGAGAGTCCTTAAAAAAGATTTACAAGGAAAAAAATGAATTAGGAGGGTTAAAGTACTGGAAAGAAAGCAGAATAGCACTGGGGAGGTCAGATAAAGAGTAAGGTTCAAATATTGCCATCACAGAACTCCAATAGAGGGTCAAAGGAAGTGTTACTGTATTGAATATATATACATGGCTGAATATTTTGTGAGGTGCAGAGGTCTTGCTCACCCATTACAAGCCTCATTTGAAAAGTAGCAAGATAACCCCACCAGGTGTGACACCATCTGCTTATCTGAACACAGGTATCCATCTAGAGAGGATTCATTAGTGGGCTTAATGATATGAAGGAACTACAAAATGTAGGTTTTTACAAAATAAACAGACCAAATCGACATTTTAATGACATTTTATTTTTATTTTTTAATTATGTTATCTGGTTAATCATGGATCACACTTTTTGGGCAAATCATCCAATCATTGATGAGATGTTTGTACTCCAAAATGCATTGAGAAATTTACATGGATATGCCCTTCATATCTGATACTGATATCTGATACTCATTCAACACCTAAAATAAACATATTTTCATATATAAATGACAGGTATAATTATGCATAATGTATTCAAATCCTACTCTTGAAGTTACAGACTCCAGAATTCTCAAAAACAATGATCTTATTTTATTTATCTATTCTCCTGATCTGTGCTGTTATCAGCTTTGTGGCAATATACTCTCTGCCATCATTTCTTGTAGCTGAATGCAAAATAAGATATACTGAAAAGACAAGGTTTGGGGATGATTTATGATGTAAGTAAACCTTCTCCCTTCTCCCCACGATTCTGTGAGTGGTTGTTTTTGAGAAGAGATAGACCTTTCGTTTTACACTTGTTGTGACCAGTTGTTCTCACCAACTATCAACCTCAATTCTTCCTGAGTTGTGACAGCTTGTTGTCAACACTTATGCTTTTTACTTTGTCAATTTTAAAGAGATGGTCTGATGCAATGGCATTATGCACCTGTTTTGTTTAAGGGGGGCCAGTAGTGGTGGTCCTGGGTCATTTGGTGCTCTAGGCAAAACAAAGACATGCCGAAAAACAACAACAAAAACAAAAAGTATAAAATCTTTAAAAAGTTAAAACTTTTGTTCAGCACGGGTACATTCAATTCGGCAAATGTGACAGTAGAGATAAATAATGTTACAAAAGATTCAAAAATCTAAAAGTTGTTTCAGTGGCCAGGCGCATGTATTTTTTATTTGATTCAGGGGTGTCTTGTAAATTACCTTGTTCAGTTCCTTGTTACTTAAGCCCAGTGTTTCCTGTTAATAGTGTTTCCTGTTAATAGTGTTAAAAAACCCAAACCCCAACAAGTCCAGGAGGGTGGAGCTGAGGCAAAACAGGGGGAGGGACGGAGGGCCAGGCCCACGCAGGGGAACAGGATCAGAATCGTGACATGGACCCTGGAACAATGGGCAAGACCAGGGGCCATGGTGCAGTAGTGGACCTGGACCATGGGGCGATGGCAGACCTGGGCAGGGCGGCCATGGTGGACCTGAACCATGAAACTGTGGCAAACAGTGAAACAATGTAGGTCTTGGGCCGTGGAGCAGTGGCAGGCCTGAATCATGGAGCAGAGGTAGGCCTGGACCATGAAGCACTGGAGGATCTTGGCCGTGGAGCAGAGTCAGACTGTGGAACCATGGTGGACCTGGGCCATGGAACAGGCAAAGCAGGGAGCCATGGCAGGGCAGGCAGAGCAGTAAGCCACGGCGGGGCAGGCAGAGGTAGGCCTGGACCATGAAGCACTGGAGGATCTTGGCCGTGGAGCAGAGTCAGACTGTGGAACCATGGTGGACCTGGGCCATGGAACAGGCAAAGCAGGGAGCCATGGCAGGGCAGGCAGAGCAGTAAGCCACGGCGGGGCAGGCAGAGTAGGGAGCCATGGTGGGGCAGGCAGAGCAAGAACATGGACAGACCACTTGACCATGACAGATCAGGCAGAGAGTTCATGAATGGCTTCTATGGCCGTGACAGGAGAGGCAGTGAGTTCATGGATGGCCTCCTTGGCTGTGACAGAAGAGGCAGTGAGTTCATGGACAGGTATCATTCCCTTGGGAGGTTGTGCAGTGGAAACTTCCACCTCTAGGGGGTCCGCAGTGGATGCTGCCTCCTCAGGAGGTTCTGCAGCAAGAGCTGTCATCTCTGGAAGCACTGGCGTGAACTCATGGACAGGAGAGGCCTCTGGAGCAGACTCGTGGAAAGACAAGGCCTTTGGCGCAAACGCGTGGAAAGACGAGGCCTCTGGCTTAGACTCGTGGACAAACAAGGCCTTTGGCACAGACTCGTGGACAGACGAGGCCTCTAGAGTGCAGTGTGTAGCCCACACACTCAAAATGGCGATGGCCACCACAGGCAGCTCAGTGGACAGAGGGATGTCCCTCTGGGCTTGGAGCGGCAAGCGTGACGTGAGCGGGCCCTGGAGCAGCAGGCTTGACGTGAGCAGGCCTTGGAGCAGCAGACGTGACATGAGCAGGCCCTGAAGCGGCAGACGTGACGTGAGCAGGACCTGGAGTGGCAGACATGACGCAGATATAACAAGGCAACTGCTGGGTTCATGGTTGGTCGTGTATTCTGTAACAATTAAGTCCAACTGAAGGCAAGTCGTTGATGAACCCAAGTGCAGATTATTTACAGTGAAGACAGAACATAATCCAAAATCCAAACGTAATCCCAACCACAAACAAAGAATTTACTTGACAATGGCTTGAGTTGGCACAGACTTGACAGAAACAGACCTGGCATAGCATGAAACAGGCATGAACAGGAACAGGAAGTCACCAACAGCAGGTTACATACTTCAACATTAATACACGACAAGAGACAATGGCTACATGAGGGCTACTTATAGCAAACAATGAGGGTCACATGACAAGAACAAACCAATGAGCAAACAGACACATGACTTGAACAACCAATGAGAACATGACACATTGAACTAAGGAACCAATAGCAGGAATACATGAGGGGAAGGGAAGCAAGACACAAACAGCAAGAATCAAATACAAAATAAAACACATGAAAACATGAACATGAAACAAAACCCAAACAACCCCACGTTACATAACATCAGTTCATACATTTGTAAGTCTCTGTGTTTTGTGTTACATGTGTTCCTGCCTGCCCTGTATTACCCAGTGGATGTTTATTAAAAGACTATTGTTTGAGTTTATTCTTCGTCTCCTCGTTCCTTGCTCCTCTAAAACAAGCAAGCCTCTGGCTTGCTTAGTTGGGGACAATTTCTCTTAACACAATATTGCATTTTATTTTATTATTTTTGATTAACTACCTTTACCTAAAATGTGAGTGTTTACTGTTGCCTTTGGCATTGTTGATGTACTGTTTCCTATTTAATACTGTACAGCCGCCTTGTCACAATTCTGTATTGTTAAAGGCGGTATATAAATAAAGGTGACTTGACTTGACTTGACTTGACTCTACACAGTGGCAACACCCTGACATTGTCTGCAGAATATAAATATTTGCCTTGTCTTGCCAATAGAAAAAGTTTATTATTTTCTCCAAAGTCAGAGAAAAAGACAAGAGAGTTGGTATAAAAATGATGGATACGATAATGGTACAGTAGATGTGAATTCTTAATGTTCCTATTTGCTTTGAAAGGTTATGTTTGATTGTGAACTCTGAGGTATCCCAATCAATTGTTGAATTCCATTTGTTTTCAGACAAAGCTGGTGAACTAAATATTGATTCTAAAGATAAATTTAGCAATCACCTTTTTATCCTGCCTCAGAATGTAATCCATGTTAATAATAATCATTTAATCAGATGAAATGCATGCTTTCCTCAGCCTAGTCTTCAAAAATGGCTGTGTTTAAAGTCAGGAGGCAAGGTCTTTTGTTTTTGGCTCTTGTCTGTGCCAGGAAAGCTTAGAAGGCAACTGCCATTATGGCCTTGTCCCAAATGGCACACTTTATTTGCACTTGCGGTCTTGCAGACTTACAATGGCCGCCGCATACGCTGCATAAGTCCACAAGGCAGTAAGGTGTTCCATTTGTCATTTTAGATTTCAGAAGGGTGCTCACTAACCCCTGTTTGCGGCTACCATGCAACCTTGATGCGCACTTCTGCTGAGCCCCCACTGAGGCGAGTACTGCAGAAGACTTCTACCCAACAGTCAGAGCTACATTATGTCACAAAAGTTTGGACTCAAACGACGGCTGTGACGGTTTAGGGTGCAATTTGGGACAGGGCCTCAAAGAACCATTAAATGAGTCACAGGTGATACCCAGTGTGTCTAAGACAGAGGTGGCATTTTTTTAATGTTAAAATACTTTCTCCCATTCCCAGATTAATAACTATGAATATTCTGCCATAATTTCTATGATGTTTAGAGTTGCTGTTCTTTTAGTTTCTCTATTCTGCATTATGTCACTACCGCAACCAGTGAATGAAGGACGTTATGCAATATAACCATCAATACATATTAAAGTAAACCCCAATTCAATGCCCTCGCTCTGTGAAGTCGTCTGTTGGCACACAGCTTTGAAGACATGTCTCTTTTACTCTCTTGGCCAAAAGTCTTTGAGGAACTTTAGTGCTTTACTTTAGAAGTCCAGTCTCTGCTTTACTTTTACACCCAGTGTATGCAAGTACATTATTGCTGCAAGCACTGAAATTCCCAGACTCATTAAAACTCAGCCTTTTGTTTGTCTGCATCTATTTCTGGGTGTATTTCTGAACAACAAACCAGAAGATGAATATTTTCATTATAACCCCACAGGGGAAGGCAAATGAGTGTTTGTATATATGAAAGGGCTTAGAGAGTGTACACTGTAATACCTTTTTTAATAAGATGAGAGGGAGAGAGCAGATACGGTAAAATGAGATGATCGTTTTTCAGCAGTAAAAGCTTCAGTTAAAACTGTGCCACTTCCATAAAACCATGAAAAAGTAAAAATTATATCTTGAAAAAACAAAACAAAAAACAAAACAAAAAAAACAAAAACAAAATGCAGTATGCTGATTTAATTGCTGGACGTTGGTAATATGCAAATAATGGTCCTCAGATTAGAAAGCTATTTTTTTTTTTTTTACATTTAAACTACAGTTAAAGAGCAGTGGTGGACAGTAACTTTGGTACTGTACTTAAGTACTTTTTTCAAGTATGGTAAGTTGGGGGAAGAAGCCCTCCGGGTCAAGATTACAGTCACTTCCCCCAGCTTTAATTTTCCTCTTGACCACAAATAGTGAAAAAACTCGATGCGTGTGTGTGTGTACTTACCATATTTGGGGACAAATTTGAAAGTGAGCTAAAGCTGAAAACACCAATGGTGGGGTAATATGTCATAATTTTATGACATACCATAATAGTGTGTTGCACGGTGATGCATAATGATCCTCAAGCTAAGCTCATATGTAAATGTGTTACATATGAGTTTAGATGCCCGATGGGAAGGCCTTGGAGGGCACCATACTGCGGCTGAAATGAGCCTTGACCCCCAAGGGACAGGGGAGATCAGAGGACTCATATGCTAGTAAAATGGCATCCATGATCCATTGGCTAAGGGTCTGCTTAGTAGCAGGTCTCAAAAGCGAACCTCAGGAAATTTCTGTGTTGCGGAAAGATAGAAATGTGGAAGTATGCATCCTTCCGATCTATCGTGACAAACCAGTCCTCGGACTTGATTTGAGACACAACCTGTTTGAGCGTCAGCATCCTGAACTTGAGGCACATCCCAGTGCGGTTCAGCTGATGAAGATCTAGAATAGGACGCAACCCCCCATCCTTCATTGGAGCACTGAAGTACCGCTGTAGAACCTGGGCTCTCTGTCGAGAGGAGGGACCACCTCTATGATCTCCTTCCTCGCGAGAGTGTTTACTTCATTTTCCATGACCAGAGCCTTTTTGGGGCCCACCCTGTTGAATCGAGGCAGAGGAGAATCAAACAGGATTTTGTAGCCTCTCTCTACACTATACAGGACCCTTTTAGACACGTTTGACAGAAGCTTCCACGCTACCAGATGATCTCGAGACTGATCTCTGGTGTACTTAGAGTGGCTAGCTCGGTGCCCTAATTTGGATGACCTGCAGGGGACAGCCGATCTAGCTGCTTTAGAGACCTCCTTAGAGGTGGCAAGCCTCCCAGGTATGTGCTTTTAAGCTTCCTGGTCCCTACGTCACCCCGCCCGTGACGTCTCGCCTCTCTATTGGACTAATTAAACACGTTTCAGAGGTGTTCCCAATGTTTTCCAACGCAGTATGAGTTCCCGAAGGGGAACTTTTACTTCACAACATTCCAAAGCATAATACCTTTTACTCCACTACATTTCTTAAAAACATGTTGTTCCCTGCATCTAGAATCGTGAACGAGATTATTATTTTCAGTGAACCTGTTAAATTCTTTTGCAAATCACACTGAAGTATTCATTTGCGAACTGGACTAATCGGATTGCAGCTGTTTTAGAGTCAACAACTTACAGATTCAAAAGACCCAGTTATAGCAAATTCACAAGTCTGACTCAAAATGAGTCAAGGACGGGAAATCCTTGGAGCTTAAGTGCACAAGCAAATTTTAGGATTAGGACAAAATATTGTTTGTCAACACGTGTTTTGTTTTTCTTCATTTTTAAATACTGTTTTATATATATGTATATCAGTACTATATATAACAATATATAACAAAGTACCTAAATTGATATTTGAAAATATTTAATGTTTTGATAGTTTATGACAATTCCCTCCCTCAGGTATTTTGAGCAGTAAGATAACTGTATGTGAAATTTATAATGTAAAATGATTAAATATAATAAATTAAATATAAGTACCCAAGTTAAAGTTACAAAATAAACATTCATTGATCAGTCCTTTTTTATTTTAATAGTTAAGTACATTCAAAATAGAAAACTTTACTTGAGTAAACCTGAAAAGGACTACCTATTATTTTTACTGGAGTATATCTGTACTTTTACTCAAGTACTTGATTTGTGTACTTTGTCCACCACTGGTAAAGAGTAAATTTAGCACTTGCAGTTGTATATTGAAGTCCTTACCTTGTTTAATTGCATTAAAAGTAGGCTATACAATGTACCATACACTAAAAAGACTGGAAACTTTTTAAACTCAAAGACAAATTGCATAATAAATAAATAATAATAAATCAGCACTATCGCTTTAGGTGGGAGTACAGAAAATGACTCCTCATCAGATGGGATGGAAGCCCCTATGGAAATTCCACCACCGCCACTTTAATGAATGTTTCTCAGTGAGCCTCTTATTAAGATCTCATCATCTTTATTAAGCCACATCTGGAGCAAACGGCCTGTAGGAAGGGTGTAATATTTCTAAAAGACAGAAATGGCAGCATAGTGTTGAGCTACCATCCACATCAGTATCCTGATAGTCTTATTTCCAAAATGTTAAAAAAAAATGGCCAAGGTAATTATCACAAATGTAACTGCTGTGGTAAGAATGTGTCAAGAATATAAATTTAGGCTTCAATATTTATTATTGCCACAACATGCTGTTTCAGGAGACTCTCATGGGAATTTGTAACCATTTTATGTTTTGCTGCATTGGTTGCAAATTTATATAAATTTGTACAATATAATTTGTATATTTTTGTATGATATGCTTATGCTACACTGAGGGTCACATTTAGGGTAGGACTTTCATGTTCAGTTTCTTCCTAAAAATTGTACATAGTTATTTGAATCAAATCGTATGAATTCATATGAAATCACCCACTTGTAAAGAAGCTGTTTTCTCATGACGTTGAATTAATTGTTCCAACAATACTTTTAAGGCTAAAAATAATGTAGTAGCTGACCACACTGAGGTCATATGTTCAATAAAATAAGTACTTTTATTTTTTAAATGTAAATTTAAACAATTATTTTTACATTTAATATAATTAATATCTACAAGTAACATCCTTTCAAAGTGTACAACATGCTTTTATGAACTTGTCTATTAGCTAGCAATTAGCAAATTAGTTTGAAATTGCCAAACCTGTTACTTCAGCCCTGTTACTTTACAGGTTTTGATGTGGGTAACAGGGAGAAAATGTAATGTGCTAAATCAAAAATGAACTGACTAACTGAAAAATTGACTGTTTACTATTGTCATACAACTTTGCCAAGTAAGTGCAAAACAATATAATGCAATTTAAAGTGGTACAACTTTACAGTATCATGTAAACAAATATGTGCAGTGTGCTGAAGAATGTGTGTCCTGTCATCCCTGTTACTCTGGTCAATCCTGTTGATATCATTAACTGCATAAAAATGGTAAAAATTCTATTTGATACAGCCTTCCAGGATGTCTAATTGTAACTTTAACTATATTTTATTTTGGGCAAAGCCCTTTTTAAAATTGTATTGTGGAGAGGGAGACGAGAGGCGAGCGGATCCAAATGCAAGCTTTTATTGAGACGAAACAGAGACATAGTGAAAACAGGCAGGGTCAGAGCAACAGCAAACAGGTAAAGCGAAGGCAAGACGTGGGGATAGTCTGTGCAGCAGGCGTGGGTCAATGAACGACGAACATAATCCGGGGGGGCAAGGTGAAGGGATAATCCGTGAAAGAAGTCCAAAAGGCAGGCGGTGAGACAGACGAAATGAGATGGCCAGGCGAGAAAGCTAAACACTGGGAACACGGGAACTAGGGAGACACGTGAAACAACAATGCAAAACCACAATACTCCGTGAGTCACAGGGGGAAGTCCGGGGCTTATATAAAGCGTCTGATTGGCTACAGGTGTTAGCGCAATCAGCGCGATGGGTGATGGGAAACGTAGTCCGGGGTGTAGTGCAACAGTCTGTGTGATGTGAACTGTTTGTGAAATGTACAGGTGACCTCTGGTGGCGGGCAGACCGGACAGGATTCATGACAGAGCCCCTCACCAAGAAGCGGCTTCCAGACGCTCCAATCGACAAAGAATCCAGGGGAGTGGTGGGGCTGGGGCGAGACAAAGTGATGGTTGGAGGGCCAGGTCCATGTGGAGGACCTGGAGACTGAGGCAGAGCCAGCAGAGCAGGAGCCCATCAGGGCGGAGCAGACGGAGCAGGAGCCCACCAGGGCGGAGCAAGAGGCGTTGGAGCACTCCAGGGTGGAGCAGGCACCCGCGTCATGGACTGGGACCTGGGGAGAACAGGGACAGAAGAGGCAGACAGAGCGACAAGGAGAGAGGCAGAAAGTTCGTTGACAGCCACCTTTGCCATGACAGGACGGGCCGAGAGTTCGTTGGCGGCCTTCGTGGCCGTAATAGGGGGAGTCCAAACATGGCCGGAACAGGACAGGGTGAGAGTTCACAAATGGCCTCCGTGGCCGGTTCAGGACCAGGCATGACTACACTGGCTAGGTGAGGGTCATTGGGCGCTACCACCATGCAAGGAGCTAGAGCAGACGTCCCCATTTTGTAAGGTTCTGCGGCCTCAGCTGCTACCTCCGGGGAAACTGCGGCGGGCATCACAGCCGCTGAGAATGCCGCAGTTGACGCTGCCACCTCCAGAGGTTCTGCAGCGTGAGCCGCCACCTCTGGAGACTCAATGGTGGTATCCGCGGCCCCTTTAGGAGGTTCTGCAACCAGAACTGCCACCTCCGGGGGCACTGATGCAGACTCGTGTTCAGACGAGATCTCTGGAGCAGACTTGTGGACAGACAAGACTTCTGGAGCAGACTTGTGGACAGACGAGACCTCTGGAGCAGACTTGTGAACAGACGAGACCTCTGAAGCAGACTTGTGGACAGACGAGACCTCTGGAGCACCAGTGTGCAGCCCACACACACCAAATGGCAATCGCCATTAAGGGAAGAGCAGCAGCGGATGGCAGGACCTCTTTAATGGTTGGATTTAAAGGCGCTGATGCCACTGGGATGCTTGCAGTCCACACAGACACTAGTGGAACAACAGCTGTAACTTGACTTGACTCGGGAACAACAGCTGTAACTTGACTGGACTTGGAAACAACAGCTGTAGCTTGACTTGACTCGGGTATGGCAGCAGTGACACGACGGAGCTTTGTCTTTGCCGCCATCTTGAGAACGGGCTCCGTTGTTGCCGCCATTACGTGAGTGCGCTCTGGTGCAGCCGACATTTCACATGCGGTTTTGCACACACTTGAATGTCCTGGGGCTAGCGGTGGTATAAACCTTGCGGCTGTCCCAACCGCTATATACTTTATATAAACCTTATATACCTATATATAAACCTATATAAACCTTACCGCTGTCCCAACTCTATATAAATGGCACGTTATATAGAGCGTCTGATTGGCTACAGGTGTTAGCGCAATCAACGAGATGGATGATGGAAGACGTAGTCCGGGGTGTAGTGCAACAATCTGTGTGATGTGAACTGTGCGTGAAATGGACAGGATTCATGACAAAAATATATCTCTTGTAAAAATATATATTTTTCTTAATTGACATATGGTCACCTTCCAAAATTGTTCTTGGTCATCTGAATGACAAAAAAAATAAAAATAAAATAAAAATAAATAAATCCAAAAATTGAAACAATGCCAGTGAAAGAGGGACTAAAATGCTGCTCATATATGTGAAAACTATCACATAGATCTAATTAAACTATAGTATATAGTAACGCTTGTGTCTGTAACAGGGTTGACAAAAAAACCAAAACATAAGGTAGAAATATAGTCATAAAATAATAAATTACATAGCCTGAGATGGCACAATACAATTTCTTGTCATTTTAAAGTGTCTTTATTTCATGGATATTTAAAAAAAAATGTTGATTAAACTTATTTTATTTATTTTTTTTCTAGTGGAAAAGGCACCGATTTCGTGGAATGACTCTCTTACATTAATTTTTCTCTCTTTTCTCAATATAATAAACTAAATAAAAATGTTTCTGTAGCTCAAACAGTAGTGCATGGCACTACACACTGAAAAAAATGGTGTGGAATTCACGGAAATTGCTAGTAAATTTGACATATTTACAAAGAAACAACAAGTAACACATTGAATTAAATATAAAATTTAGCAGTGGAAAGATTGAAACTGTATTTCTAAATGTACTCCTGTAACTGACATAAACATGCACTATAGCGCTGTAAACACGTAAACCTCTAAATGCAGAACATGCCAAACCTTGAAGTGGACAGACTACAACAGCAAAGGATCACACTAGTCTCAACTTAAATTAGCTAGGAAACTGAGGCTATAGTAGACACAGGCTCACCAAAGTGTCGGAAAGAGGACATCACTGAAATGCCTGTTAGGAATTACATGTAATCTCATGATGGTTCTACTAACATGACAACCAAATTTGATGATTTCCTTGTGAGGGACCCTATTTCTACAACATGTAGAAGGTATGAAGTCCATTCAACTATACATGGTGAAAAATTGTAATGGATCTAATGGGACATTGTATATAATTTTACAGTAAGTAAAGTTTTTGGAAGTAAAAATGAACGGCCATTTTATAATTCACCATGACAAAACTTACATTCATACAGTTCCCTTTTGTATTTGTTTTAATGAAATTGTGTACAACTCTCTCTCTCTCTCTCTCTCTCTCTCTATGTATCTCAGAGTGTGGAAAGGGTAATTGTAAATAGCTCTTCATGTACATTATTATAATTCATCTCATCATGAATCAATTGTCTCATCATGTGTATTATTACATTGGTTATTAATATATTATAGGTACTTATTTTATTACTTTAGATGGAATATTAACATTGTATCAGTTAATGAGATACAGATGCAGTCTTTTACAGTAAATTTAAGTTCAGTCTCATAAAACCTAAAATGATGCTACCATTTTTCTTATGGTAAAGTTCTGGCAACACAGGTGCTGTTTTTATTCTTGTACATACTGTGTCAGCCTACTTGGAGCAGTGCACGCTGGAGTCCTGATCTGAAGTGTCATGCAAGATAATTCCCGGAAGATAAAAACAGGCATAGCGGAACTGTTTGGATGTGCTTGAGGGGATGTATGACAGATGCTGTAAGGCTGACGAGGAAATAGTTGCAGTCGCCTTGCTGTTACTGTTGTTAGCTTTGTTTTGCCAAACTTGAAACAACAGGTCTAGACTACTGTCACAATGTGATCTATAGAAAAAGATGTCATCTAAGTTGACACCAAGTGTTTTAATTGGGTGGCAGACAACAGCTTTGTGACCTTCAACCAAGAATGGGTTAGGGAATTATGGTTAGCGGAATGGAGGAAGAACAGCTTAGCCCTAGTCATCATTAAACTAAAGGTGATACTAAAGAAGTATCTGGCCCGGATGACAATGTACTGCTATTCATCACAGTTCAGTAGTTCAGTCAGTGTGATGTGATGCATAGAACATTACAAAAGGTTCATTAGGCACCACATAACCAGAGAAGATTAGATATTCATTATAAATATACATGTAAATGTCAGTCTTGATGCCTTGTGCTTGGCCCGTTGTATCTTTGACTGCAGCAGTGTGAGTACAAGCATGTCTGACAGGAACGTTGCATTTTTCTGAAGGACCACATAAAGCACACTCTGAGTCTGACCATAAATAACAAAAAATGCTTCCAAGCAGGTGCAATTTACTCTTTTTTTTTTTTATATACAAACATGATTTTATTTTATTTTTTTTATTTGAAGTATATATAAGCCACAGAATACACTGAACTCGGAATCCTTTTTTGTGACTTTTGTTGTGTAAAAGTGTCAGTTTGTGTTAAAACAACATGACAACATGAAAACAACATTTGTTTTAGTTCATCATTTGAAATTTAAGCTGTTTTACTCAAGATGAAGTAGTCAAAAGTAGACACTGAAGATGATCATAACCAATGTCCGTCACATATGTAGATTTATATATAAAAGTGTTTTATTTTTATTCTTTTCACTGACATTTATATATAAAAATCGAATAAAGTATTAACAATAAAAACAGCTAGCTAGTTTAACTGATTACCTTAAAAGCCCATCAATATCACCATTATTTAATATGGCAATTAATATGTTCTCCGACATACAGAAGCAATGACACCTGTTTTCCGGGTGTGGTCAGGTGATGTTCGGCATATATCCTACTGGGTGAGCAAAACATTGCTTATATGTTTCTTCAGTGTTTTTTATTTTATCTGTTAGACAGGTCCACGCACATTTCCAGGGCACATTCTAGGGCACAATCCCAAACATTTCCTCCAAATTATGAAATATGAAATATTAAATAAAATTCCTCCAATACACCTTTAAGTACCATGTGGAAAACTAAGCATGGCCCACTTTTTTGTTTGTTTTCTTGCACTTACTGCATTTGAAAAGTAAGAAAGAAGAGTAAGTAGTAGTTTAGTGTAGTTTAGAGAAAACAGTAAATAAATGAATATTCTTTGCTTAGCACTTCATAGAACTCTAAATCGTAGTCAGACCCCTGGGATCACAAATTATTTGCATATTAACATTTCAGGTCTATGCCAACCTGATGCATTTGTATTTAATTAATTGACCTTAAGAAAAAAACATAAAGATGCCAAGTGTTTTTGTTCAGTGTTTTAGGACTAGATTATTCATTCTTCCAAAGGCGCACTATTAATTGTCACGAATCTGGTCGGTGTCCCGTTGTCCGCTTACCACCAGATGTCACTCTCACCTCACCTACACACTCTGACTGTTGCACTGCATTTCCCATCCTCCACCGCACTGATTGCGTCAGCCCCCGTGACCAATCAGGCGTTCTATAAAGCCCCGGTCCTTCCCAGTGCACTTCACGGATTGTTGTATTGTTGTATTCTTAGTATTTTCCTAGTTTCCTGTTCCGAGTTCCTAGTCCCCAGTGTTTTGTCTTTCCCGCCTGGTTTTCTCATTTGACTGTCTAGCCGCCTGCCTTTTGGACTTTCGCTCTGGTTTATTGGATTATTCTCTTCGACTGCCTGTGATATATCTGTCTGCTCCTGTCTCGACCCTGCCTGTACGACTATGTCTTTGTCTCGCCCATGTAATAAAAGCTTGCGTATGGATCCGCTCGCCTCTCGTCTCGTTCATCCGGTTACATTAATGATGTCTCACATTTATATTATTTAAGCAATTTATTGGAGAAAGAGTGCAAGACAGCCTCTTCTCATTTCACAGCACTGCTAGTGTCTCGAACAGAGACAACCAGATTGAGTTGTGAAAAGTGAAAATGTGACAAATCTACAAAACAGTCAGGAACAATGCCAGTTCTTTGCAGTCTTATCAGAGCTCTGCAAAATCCAGCCTTTCCTCACTATTTTCTACTCTAGCAGCAGCGTAGGCATGCTATACCTTTTTAATTAGCTACACTCGGCTTTAAAGTTGTGCTCCCTGAGGGAGTCGTATCTGCTATAAGGGGAAACTTTAGCAAAGGGAATAGTATTTTTCAGGCTATGCACCAATGTTTTCTGATGTTCTGAATGTTTTCTTTCTCCTCATAAGTGACAGAAAACACAATTAAATGACGTTTATTGCCATTGTGCAAAGACTTTTAGAAACTTTTTTAACATTGTGGGTTCATAAGAAATATCTTAATTGTATACTGAAATACTATATTGCTATATTGTTAGAAACTTTTGGCCTCGTGGACATTGTAACGGTCAGAGTATTTACAGTAGTTTTGTGGCAGATTAACTGTGTGTCAGAATGATATGAACAGAAAAAAATGGTGAGGAGATAACCCACTGTGCTGACATTTGTCTGTCTTTATTTTATTTAACTTCTTTTTGGTTGTGAGTTTATGCTTACTTGTATACATACTTGTGGCCGAGAGAGCTCAATGCGCTGCAAATGAAAAAACACATGCAAATAGAAAAAAACACCTGCCAATTAAGAAAACATCTTCATCAGTTTGATAGCACATGTGCTACAAATACTCACAACACAACTAAATACAGAAACGCGCTGCAAATACAGAAACACACTGCAAAAACAGAAACACGCTGCAGATACGCACAGACCACATCGGAAATGTTTAAGGAAACCGCAACAGTGACAAACCAGGCTGGGACATGCTTATCATTCTCTGAAGGGAATGATTTCTATTTATTTTAACATCCTGATCATATGATTCCTTAACTTTTTTACATATTATTAGCCTAAATAAGCTGACGAAATGCTGAGTTACTGTAACTGTGAAACATTATGTAAGCTGGCTACTTCCCTTACAATATATTGTGGCGGGGTGAAGAATCACACAACAGGTTTGGTGGTGAAAAATCCCCGGAGGGTGGATTTATTAATAACAAAGTGTAAAAATAACTCAAAACGGGTGCTCTGTGAAGTCCTTTCGGTGCGCTGTGCTCTGTGTTTCCGCTTCCCGTGCTCCGTGACTTTAGAAGTTACGTCCGTGAGGGGGTCATGGCCGAACCATCACAGGCTGCTATCTGGGAGAAAGAGAGAGAGAGCGGTTAGCGTCTGCCTGTAAGGAGAGAGCTTCTCAAACTGGCGTTCCGAGGTGCTGAGCTTTATAGGCGACGGTAATGAGCTGCAGCTGTGACGGCTCGGTTCGCGCTGAGTGTTTCCAGCTGGTTCTCGTTTGTTTCCAGGGCGACGCTGAAGAGAGCTCGGGAGACCTGTCACACCCCCCCGCCAAGCGTCGCGGACCCTGAAACGAGAGTTATAGTAGCATAATGGGGAATATAGGGGTGGGCGGGGAGTGCGCCCTGACAGACCTGCGTAAGCTGACCACAGTCTGGAGAGTCCGTCGGCATTGGAGTTGGCCGTCCCAGCCCGATGTTCTACCGTGAAGTTGAAGTCCTGGAGCGCTAGGAACCACCGTGTCACCCTGGCGCGGGCGTCCTTAGGTGTCCTTAGCGCGGGCCATCCACTGCAACGGAGTATGGTCCGTCATCAGGGTGAAGCGGCGCCCCAGCAGGTAGTAGTGAAGCTCCAGGACTGCCCACTTGATGGCTAGGGCTTCCTTCTCCACCGCCGCATAGTGAGTTTCTGCCGGGGTCAGCTTACGGCTGATGTAAGTCACGGGATGTTCTTCACCGTCCCGGACCTGGGAGAGGACCGCCCCCAGGCCCGTGGAGTTCCAGGAGCACCTTCCGTAGCCGCTCCAGGTGGTCCTGCCAGGTCTCAGAGTGAATGATCACGTCGTCGAGGTAAGCAGCAGCGTAGGACTGATGGGGACGTAGAATAATATCCATCATCCTTTGGAAAGTGGCGGGAGCCCCGTGGAGGCCGAAGGGGAGGGTCCGGTACTGCCAATGCCCACTAGGGGTAGAGAAGGCTGTCTTTTCTTTTGCAGGTGCGGTGAGGGGGACTTGCCAATATTCTTTTGTGAGATCGAGGGTTGTGATGAACCGGGCCCTCCCCAGACGTTCTAGCAGCTCGTCGACATGGGGCATCGGGTACCCATCAAACTCTGAGACCTCGTTGAGCCGGCGGAAGTCGTTACAGAAACGGAGGGTGCCATCCGGTTTCGGTACCATGACGATTAGGCTGGACCAGGCACTGCGAGATGGTTCAATTACCCCTAACTTGAGCATCTCACTGATCTCGTCCTCAATGGCCTGTCTCTGAGCCTCTGGGACCCGATAGGGACGCTGCCTCATGATGACTCCGGGTGGTGTACCGATGTCATGCTGGTTGACGTTGGTCTGCCCGGGACGTTTTGAGAACACATCGGAGAACTGACTGACTAGATGGTTCAGCTCCGTCTTCTGGGCGGCTGACAGATGGTCTCCCATGTCGATGACCATGGGGTCAACCGAGGCTAGAGCGGTGAGCTGTTCTTGGGTCCCCACCCATTTTTTTAGCAGGTTGATGTGATATAACTGTTCTTCACGCCGCCGACCAGGCTGGCGCAGCCGGTAAGTGACTGGTCCAACACGTTCAGTGACTGTATAGGGGCCTTGCCAGGTAGCGAGAAACTTGCAGGCTGAGGTGGGGACCAACACCATGACTCTGTCGCCTGGCTGAAACTCCCGTGGTTGGGCCGCCCGGTTGTAGATCCGCTGTTGGGACTGCTGCGTCTTCGTCAGATGTTCTCGCACTAATGGCATGACCCTCTCGATCCGCTCACGCATTTCCCTCACATGTTCTATGGCGGAGCGGAGAGGTGCCGGCTGCTGCTGCTCCCAGGCTTCCCGAGCGATATCAAACAGTCCTCTTGGCTAACGGCCGAAGAGCAGCTCAAACGGGGTAAAACCTGTAGAGGCCTGGGGAACTTCCCGGACTCCAAACAGCACAAATGGTAGCATTAAGTCCCAATCCTTCCGGTCTTCTGCCGCCACACGCTTCAACATTTGCTTCAAGGTTTGATTAAAACGCTCTACGAGTCCGTCCGTTTGAGGGTGGAAGACGGTGGTGCGGATCTGTTTCACCCGCAGCAACCGGCAGAGGTCAGCCATCAGCCGTGACATGATGGGGGTCCCTTGGTCAGTCAGTATCTCCGCTGGGATGCCGACTCGGGTGCAGAGCAGGAAGAGTTCCTTGGCGATGTTCTTTGCCGTTGCTTTCCTCAGGGGAATAGCCTCTGGATACCGGGTGGCGTAATCGACGATCACCAAGATGTGTTCGTGTCCTCGGGCAGACTTAGGCAACGGCCCCACCAGGTCCATTCCAATTCGCTCGAAGGGTACCCCTATGATAGGAAGCCGAATGAGTGGGCTGGGGGGAGGTGCTCGTGGCGCGGTCTTTTGACATGTCGGGCAGGCTTGGCAGAACAGCTTCACGTCTCCATTCAGTCCTGGCCAGTGGAAATGGTCACGGATGCGCTGGATGGTATTCGCGGCTCCGACGTGACCAGCCATCGAATGGGCGTGAGCGAGCTCCATTACCATCTTCACTTTTCCCTTCAGCACCACGAGGAGCTCTTTCACCTCCCCCCTTCACTGGGCGACACAGTACAACAGGCCATTTTTCAAGATGAAGTGCGGGAGAGGATGGGGTGCTGGCTGTCGTTCCTGGTTTTCAATGACCCGGACTTGAGACCAGCATTGTTTAAGTCTGTCGTCCTCTAGTTGCGCTTTGGCGAACGAGCCCCCTCCCACGACCTGTTGGAAAACATCGAGAAAAATGTTAGTGTTTTGAGAGGGGGACTCACCATCTCTCCCGCTGTCCGATGCTAGCAGAGCGGGGCAGCGTGATCTCGGCCTGGCCCGGCGCTCGTGGCGGCTCCCGGCTGGGTTGGCTGGCTAAGTGGTGGCGCGGAGCAGCTGTTCGAATCCCGGCCAGTCCCTCCCGAGGAGCACTGGGACGGGCAGCTCCCTTAGGATGACGACTTCAACTGGCCACGCTCCCAGTGCGGCTGAGATCGTCACTCGGCGGGCGGGAAAGTGTTGAGTATCTCCGTGTACGCACGTAATGGGTAGCTGGGATTTGGAGTCCTTCCACGGCGGCAGGATGGCGGCTTGAACAAGACTCACGGAACTTCCAGAATCTAGGAGTGCTAGAGCTGCCCGCCCGTTAACCTTGACTTCTGCTCGTGGGGCTCCGCGGGGAGGCTCTCGATGTACGATGCAGCCAGCCAACCATGTGCGTGTAGGGGATGCAGGGTCCTCCGTGGGCATCGGCTCGTCCACCGGGCCGGGAGCCGCAGGCCTGTGTACTGCGCGCTGGGTACCCTCCGGCGTGCGTCGCTCCTGTACCACTCTCTGAGGGAAAGACGGCGCTCGCTCCCCGGGATCCCGATGCATCGCTGCCCCCGCCAGCTCGATGGACTCGACGAGCTCGGCGATGGTGGTTGGGTTCGTCATCCCCACCGCCCGCCTGGTGGACGGTGGGAGAGCTCGGAGCAGCCGGTCTATTGTCACGCGCTCCGCTACCTGACTAGCAGTGGGCGTTCCCTCCAGCAACCAGTGTTGAGTGAGCCGGGCGAGCTCAGCGGCTTGGGCTTGGGCTGGGCGGCATGGCTTGTATTCCCACTCGTGGAACAGCTGAGTGGCAGAAATGGAGGACAGACCCAGGCGTCCGAGAATTTCTTTCTTCAGCTCATCATAATTATCAGCAGCCTCTGTCGGCAAGGAGAAATAAGCCCGTTGAGCTTCTCTGGTCAGCAGGGGTCCCAACAGCCGCGCCCACTCGCTGCGATCCCAGCCTTCCCGGGCGGCCGTTGTCTCAAACATCTGCAAAAAGAGCTCGATGTCGTCATGGCTGGTTAGTTTGGGGAGTAGCTGGATTGCTTTGATGCAGGGGTCAGGTAGCGGAACATGCTGAGCGGCGGCGAGGCGGAGAGCGGCGAGCTCGTCTTCAGCCTTCCCCTGGCGGTTGGCGATGCGTTCAACAATCTGTTGTTGTCGTACACTTACTTCCGTAAGACATTTGAGCAGGTTCTCCATGTTGGGGAGGGAGCGCCGTCTCTTTTCTGGTACTCGTTGACTATGGGGGATAAAGAAAAAAAATGTCAGCGATCTCAGGGGTGGTGGGTTGGTGATTCTCCATGTTATGCCCGCATTCTCCACCAGTGTGGCAGGGTGAAGAATCACACAACAGGTTTGGTGGTGAAAAACGCCTGGAGGGTGGATTTATTAATAACAAAGTTTTAAAATAACTCAAAACGGGTGCTCGTGAAGTCCTTTCGGTGCGCTGTGCTCTGTGTTTCCTCTTCCCGTGCTCCGTGACTTTAGAGTTACGTCCGTGAGGGGGTCGTGGCCGAACCGTCACAGGCTACTATCTGGGAGAGAGAGAGAGAGAGAGCGGTTAGCGTCTGCCTGTAAGGAGAGAGCTTCTCAAACTGGCGTTCCGAAGTGCTGAGCTTTATGGGCGATGGTAATGAGCTGCAGCTGTGACGGCTCAGTTCGCGCTGAGTGTTTCCAGCTGGTTCTCGTTTGTTTCCAGTGCGACGCTGAAGAGAGCTCGGGAGACCTGTCACAATATATATATATATATATATATATATACACTCCTGAACAAAATCTTAAGACCAGGGGAAACATTACAAGTATTCACATTTTGTGCTGGTGGATCGTAACCAAGTTGTAAGTACTGCTTCAAAATGGCAAAAGAAGAAACTGGAGCAGGAGCCAAAAAATAGAGAGTAGGCAATTCATAGAAAACTTAGGAAAACTCAAACAGGCTGTTCATCAGCTGATCAAAAGTTTAAGACCATAGCCTTAAAAAGTTAAAATCTGCCGAAAATATGGCTTTGATGTCATTGTTCTTCAGGCAGTCACACTGTCATGACCTCCTGATGGCACAGGCAAAAAGGCTTTCTGTCTTTGAATGTGGCAGGATTGTTGAGCTGCACGCGCACCGCCTCGCACAACGCACCATCGCTGCCGAGATTGGACACAATAAGACAGCCATTTCACATTTCTCAAAAGATCCTGAGAGTTATGAGACAAAAAAGTCAAGTGGTAGACCCAAAGAAAATTCACCTGTATTGAGCCGGAGGATCTGACGGGCTGTCCGTGAAGACACAGACTGATCCTCGACCCAAATTGAGGCCCTTACTGATGCTGACTGCAGCCCAAAAACCACAAGACAGCATCTGCAAGAGAAGGGCTTCAAGAACAAAAAACATCTTCAAAGGCCAGATCTCCTCCCATGCCACAAACTTGCCCGTTTGGAATTTGCAAGGGAGCACCAAACATGGGACACTGAAAGATGGAAGAAAGTTTTATTCTCTGACGAGAAAAAATGTAACCTGGATGGTCCTAATGGCTTCTAATGTTACTGGCATGACATGGAGATCCCACTAGAGATGTTTTCTACGTGGCACAGTGGAGGAGGCTCCATCATGATCTGGGATGCTTTTTCCTTCAATGGGAAAATGAAGCTTCAGGTTGTGTAGGGGCGTCAAATGGCCGCTGGCTTTGTGGACATGTTGCAGTGGGCATCCCTCTTGACTGAGGGCCCTCGTCTGTGAGGTAATGACTGGGTCTTTCAACAGGACAGCGCTGCAGTACACGACGCCCACCTGACGAAGGTGAATAACGTTGCTCTTTTGGACCTTTCTGTGTGTTCCCTTGATCTAAATTGCATTGAGAATGTTTGGGGATGGATGGCAAGGGAAGTTTACAAAAAAATACGTCAGTTCCAGACTGTGGATGCCCTTCGTGAAGCCATCTTCACCACATGGACACACGTTCCCACCAGCCTCCTGGAAACAGTCGCATCAAGCATACCAAAATGAATGCTTTAAGTAATCAGCAAAAGTGGTGGGGCTGCTCACTATTGAGTCCTTTTTTGACACTTTTAGCTCTGTTGTGGGTTTTTTTGGGCGATGGTCTTAAACTTTTGATCAGCTGATGAACAGCCTGTTTGAGTTTTCTTCAGTTTTCTATGAATTGCCTACTCTCTATTTTGTGGCTCTTGCTCCTGTTTCTTCTTTTGCCATTTCGAAGCAGTACTTACAACCTGGTTACGATCCACCAGCACAAAATGTGAATACTTGTAATGTTTCCCCTGGTCTTAAGATTTTATTCAGGAGTGTATATATATATATATATATATATATATATATGAAAAATTGATAAAATATGAAAAAATTATGTGGTCTGTGTTTGCAATGCATTTTTGTATTTGTTTGTGTTGCAAGTATTTGCAGCACATGTGCTGTCAAATTGATGTGTTTTCTTGCAGTGTGTTGAGCTCTCTCGGCCACCGTAGTTAAGGGTGATTTCCGATGACAGCACTGGTCAGTCGTTGGTTGTTGCACTTGTTGGTTGCGTCTTTCAAGCCGTTGTTAACAGTAAAAATAACTTCCGTTCAGTCTTTTTTAATAGAAGTACAAAGTCAGCGCTCTGATATGCAGCACTGAAGTTAAATAAAATATAACGTGATGAGATTTTGCCCTCATCCAAAACTATTTGCTCTGGAAAAAAATGATAGATTAATGAGACCAAAGACTGCCCGTTAGATTTACCCAAAACTAAACATATCTCATGTTTAATCACTATAGAGACATCAGAGCCAGCAGCAAATTTCAGAAGATCTGGCCGAGGTGAGACTGCTATCGGCAGGTTCATGAGCACTGAATCTGGAGCTCACATCTTTGAAAACATTGAAGCAAATTTTCAAATAGGGTAGACGTTATCTTTCTTAACAAACCGCATATTCGAAGTCCAAACAAGTACATTCTTGCCTAAAAAAATCTTAAACCTAGATTCTGTGACACAAAACAGTATTATTTTTAAAATTATAAATTATGGGCATCTGCCATGATGCTCGCTGTGAGAAATATTGCAAGCGGAGTTATACAAATGGTGAAACGGCTGTTGGAGTTCTGTTGGCAGTTATAATTAAACAGGAAAAAACTATTTAACGCTTGACTGAAATGACTGAAATTAACAGGCTCATGTTTTTATGTCAAAATAAATTGCATCTCATGTTCTCATACCCCAGAGATACCTGTACTATCTAGCATTCTATTGTTAAACTGCCAGTTTTTGTGATTTGTGATCAATTTTCCTCTTTTTTGTTTTCTAGTGCCCACTCGAAAACATAGCGCCTCCCACTGGAGACTCCAGAACATTGCCCAGGAATCTGTTGAAAGCTCTGACGAAGAGTTTTTTGATGCCCGGGGTAAGAAACGATCTTGTTCCTAATTGTTTTTTAAAAGTGGAAAGCTCTGGTTTTTCTAGGAATTGAATTTTAAAAACTCATTTGAAAGGCACTTTAAGTTGCTAGAGAACACATGACTCAAAACATCTGTCAGTCATTCGGTTCATGTGTGTCTTGTTAATCAACCCCATTTGCTCCACTGCTTAAGCTGTTCAGGTCTGTTCAGTGTATGTTGTCTGGTCTTAACTTTACCTGTGTGTATGTATATATTGCCTACCTTATGTGTATTAACCTTATGTGGATGTATTAAAGACTGTTTACCATTATCTCCTTCGTATTTCTGAGTTTCTCCTACATCGCACAGTGACACTGGGTTGAAAGCCAGTCACAACACAGGTTAAGGAAAAGACTAAAGTAATATGTATCACAAACAAAACACACATAGAGACCAGCAGGGGTGTTACGGTCCTCAAAGACAAACATGTGAAATACATTAAAATTAGATGTATTTATGCCTAAATGTGAGCATGTAATTCAGATTTACATTCGTAAAAAACAGAGCTATTCCCTCCGTTTCTTTAAAACCAATTCACACAAAAGTAAACCAAAATACTAAAGTAATGTAACTTATTAATGACTTGCTTGCAAATGTTGCTGTCATTTGTTGTGTTTGTTTGGTAGCAACCAGCAGGCTTATAATTGGTTCACTTTGTACCAGTTATTCATTGGGTACAAACTGCGCAGTGGTATTTTTCAAGCATTGAGCACTCTCTCGTAGTGTTCGTGTGAATTTTTATGGACAAAAGGTTCTTTTGTTAATCCCACTAGTGATTTGTCTGGAAGTGCACTGAAGGTGCTCCAGTATTTCGTTCACACCAGCATCTTATCTCACACATATTAAGCTAGATTGCTGTCGGCAAAGTATCTCCAAGTGATCTGAGTGGCTGTAATCTCTGCAGAATCATTTGGGGAGTTCAGAATCATAGCTTATATAAAATGTGCATGGATATGAAGCATTTGGACTCTCACAAACATTGCACTTCACATTCATTCGGGTCTTAGCAAGTAGAATGGAAACAATACATGACATGGTCATGTACAGGGATTTAATATTTCACGCATGTAATATTGTTTTGAGGGAAGCATGCATTACATTTTTTCCATGTGTATAGAGTAAAAGGTTAGACATGTACTGTACTGTTTCAGCTTTTGATTTAACATCCTACAGCATCCTACAGCGTGCTAATGTGGAATTTGGCCCAAATATTTAATGAACCCATCAGTGCAAGACTGAAAAGCAGGGCCACCCATTTGTCTGCATCATACTGTTATCTAGATAGGCTCCTATGGGCACACAGCCCTTGAAGCTCTGCCCATTTATTCCAGCAACACCTGTCAGACTGTGCAGTGTGCTGCCAGCAGGTATTAAGTTAAAGAAGGATGATATTGCATGCTAATTAGCCTTCACTCCCTTGTCGGTAATCAAGTTGATTCTTTGTATGACCATGATATGGGCCCAATTTGCTGCTGAAAATGGTTGTAGTGTTTGATAGGAATTTTAAAAGGATTAATTTACCCATAAAGGAATAATCTGTCATCATTTACTCGCTGCCATGTTGTTCCAAACCTGTAGTATGGCTTCTTCTGTGGAACATAAAAGATGATGTTTTGAAGACTGTACTGGTTGGTCTTTTATATGATTTGGTTTAATGATTTGGTTTAAACTCACTAAATCCTTGATTAGGTTGCAGTGGTTAACCAAATGATTTTTATTAGTCACATTTTCACAATAAATTGATTGATCCATTTCACAAAACCAGTTTGAATAATTTGTTTGCAAATTGAAAGGATTCAGTTCAATGATTTGGTTCAAACTCACAAACTCAATGATTTGGTTGCAGTGCTTAATTAAATTATTCTTTTGGGTAAGATCTTTACAATTAGTCAGTTGATCTGCTTCACAAAACCAGTTTGAAGTGTTTGTTTACAAATTGGAATGATTTGGTTTATTGATCTGGTTCAAATTCTGTTGCAAATTCAGTTGCAGTGGTTAACTGCTCACTGGAGGGGAAAATTATCAGTGAATAAAAGCTTAAATTTGGTCTGTTTATCACTCTCAGGGCTTGGAATATGAATAGCTTGTTTCTGTTAAGAAATAATGTCATTAAAGTTTTTAATGACATAAAACTAAGTACAGAATACTTTGATGAATTATTCCTTTAAGAGAAATCATCTAGTGATATCTCACATTATTTGGGTTATATTTGTTGATGATTGATGATTTAGGGGTTCGGCTTGTGTTCTTTGCTTAGTGAAAGACAAAAACATGCCAAAAGTCATCCTGACAGCATTTTTTTTTTTTTTACATTAATATGTATTTAATATTTTACATTATTCTGCTTCAGTGTCTGTCCGTGGAGAGGTCTGTTTTGCTTTCTCAGTTTTTTGTTGGAATTTGTCTCACTTCCTTTTCTTGTTTTGTATTTCTCTCTCTGTCTCATATGGATTCTCTGAGCAAGTTGTTGGCAAAATGTTCTTGAAATACCCTTGTTGGTAAGTCTAAATCTGAAGAAAAAACTTGACATGATAACGCGGTTTTAGAGCTTTTCTATTCCATGCTGTGGGTTTATGATGCTATTGCAAATATTTATATACCCTTTCTGCATTAATTTTCTCATTGTATCCACCTAGATGTCATCACTTCATTTTTTCTGTCTATCCATCTGTATCACTCTGTATCTATTTCTTTCCACATCTCTCCCTTGTCCTTTATTAACATGCAAACACATGCACTGTAAAAAATATCATGGAAACATGATGCAAGAGATTTTTGACCTCACCTCACACGGCTACAATGTTCAGTTTGCACTAAATTCAAGGCAAGACAACACTTTTTGAATTCAACAACTGTAGCCAACTTGGATTTGTTTGATAAATAAATGGTAAATGTCTCCTTTAGCCAGAAATCTTGTCATAGCAACTAGAGGTTTTTAATTAGCAACATAGGAATCTTTCATTTGCTCTTTTGTTTGAGCTGTTTTAAATGACTGTTTATCTCTAATGGGTTCCAGGTCTAGAGAAGCACGCTGGGAACATACAAAGCCTTCACAAATCAGTAATATTGTTCAATATGAAAATGGTTTTAACACACAAAGGCTTGTTTCATAGACGTTTAAAAAAAATTATATGAATTAACTTTTGCCACATTTTGTATTATATATTATAAAATATAATATTACTTGATATTAGCTGTTGATTAAATTCAATATCAGACATCAGTTGTATTGCTTTAGTGTATATTAATCAAAAGTAATTAAGAATTTCATTATCGGTTAATAGTGTACGAGCAAATGTGTGTCTATTTAATCTTCACAGACTACAGTGAACGAGTATGAGCCTGGAGACTGTAGTGTAAAATGACTAATGCTGTAGTCACAGATGGTAAGAGAATGACCCCATGGCCTTTAGTGTCAGAGTAATGACTGACTGATATGAGCAAAATAATGTTTGTAGACTTCGGATTATTGGAGAAAGAAACTGAGTTCATCCCCAGAAGCTGACTAATTTACAACCAGAGGAAAACATGGAGAGAGTGATCCATCTTCATTAGTTTCTTATCATCTTATTCCACAGTCTCTCCTTCTCCCCTGCCTTCTCCCCTGCCTGCTCCCTGCTATCTCAGTAGTCTATTTTTGGTTCCATTTATTTATTTATTTATTTTTTGCCCTTTTGTCTCTGTGTGTTGTAGCATACCTCTTTTAAATGATTTCCAAAGAGCATTTTTGTCTTATCTTGGTTTTAAGGGGACTTTATAAAGACATGGCTTAGAAATCGTCCTTATTTAATAAAGGGAGCCACTATGCATGATTTTAACAAAATTGTGTTTTTTTTTTTATACCCATAGTAAAGTCTGTGCAAATGACTACTGTCAAATTTGAAGGTGTTACAATATAAAAACTACATTTTTTTTTTTTATATTATATTTCTAAAACAAACATTGATGGTCAAGGGTAGCAAATGTAGTATAAACGTCTCAGGTTACGTATGTAACTATGGTTCCCTGAGAAGGGAACGAGACACCGCATCCTCTAGAGGGGAACGTCTCCTACATGACCCGTGTCTGAAGCCTATATATAAAAACTACACAGTACTGTCCGGCGACAGCCTATGACGTCATTACCAGCGTGACTTGTCGCTGCCGGCGCGTCATACCAGCGCGACCACATAGTACAAAAGGGCGCCTGTCAAACACATCATCCGCTTCTTCGTCTGAAGCTCGTGTCCGAAGCAATAGCGACGAGACTAGAGGACGCAGTGTCTCGTTCCCTTCTCATGGAACCATGATTACATATGTAACCTGAGACGTTCCCTTTCAAGGAAACTTCGAACTGCATCCTCTAGAGGTCGCTCTGGGGAACAATTATACCCACGCTGCCATGCTGACGGGAGTGCAAGCCAGACACCAGAGGCGAGCACTAAGTACCAGCTCCACCCAAGTAGAGGGGAGCTGCCCTAAAAGACGTCCAGGCGGTTGTCACACTGTAAAAAATAAAAAGTTGAGTAAACTTAAAAATTTAAGGTAATCTGCTGCAAAGCAATTTTAAAGTTTATTCAGCTTTAAAGGATGGAAGTTGTGCCAACTCATATATAAAAGTTCAGTGAACTTCAGTGAAGTTGAGTGAACTACCAGTCAGAGTTGGCACAACTTAGTTCTTGAAGTTCAGCAAACTCAAAAAAGCTTTGCAGCTGGTTACCTTAAAATTGTAAGTTGACTCAACTTAGTGGCACAACTTAGTTCTTGAAGTTCAGTAAACTCAAAAAAGCTTTGCAGCAGATTACCTTAAATTTTTAAGTTGACTCAACTTGAAATATTAAGGTAACCAGCTGCAAAGCTTTTTTGAGTTTACTGAACTTCAAGAACTAAATTGTGCCAGTAATTTTTTGCTTGAAGTTCAGTAACCTCAAAAAAAAAGCTTTGCAGCCGGTTGCTTTAGTATTTTAAGCCAACTCAACTGTATTTTTACTATTTAAATGTATAACTTTAAATCTTACATCCAGACTCTAAGCCACATTGTATGCTCCTCCACATCCTTTTAAGAATACAAATGCATGCAGTATGAACAATACTGTAAATATAACACAAACAAGATTTTGTCATCATTACAGTAAGTATTTATTGGCATTCTGCAAAATGAACACAATTTAGCTTTTCTCCACTCAAACTATGATGTAACTAGGATGTGACTATTTACAATAAAAACACTCTTAAACAAAAAACACACACTTAAAAATTATTTTTTTTAAGTGCCAGAAAAATGTAACATTAAAAATATTAAAATTCTGCAGCCTTAAATAAAGTTTTAAATCAAAAGTCACAAAAAAACTTTTATATAATTTAAAGGAAGCTAAACTTTACCGTCATTTTAAATGTTCATCTTGCTCCATCTATTGTTTTGGCGCATCCATAATGCAACAAACACACTGGATCAAGAAGCAAAATATTTAAACTATTAACACAACACTTAAAGGAATAATTCAACCAAAATTATTCTGAAAATGTATCATTTACTCACTACCATGTTGTTCTAAACCGTTGTTCACACTCAACACAAATTAAAATATTTTAATGAAATTTGAGAGACTTCTATCCCTGTATTGAAAGGCTGGTCACCCAAAACTTCAAAGCATTCATAAAGAGATCATAAATAATTAAATAATTAAATAAATATAAGTTAATATGAATTGAGCAGTTTAAGTCTCCTGAAGAGACGCAATTGTAGGGATGCATGAATTAGGATTTAGAAAATAGTACATTTGAAAATAGTTTATTTTCAT
Organism: Labeo catla; assembly: GCA_012976165.1. Taxonomy (NCBI): domain Eukaryota; kingdom Metazoa; phylum Chordata; class Actinopteri; order Cypriniformes; family Cyprinidae; genus Labeo; species Labeo catla. The sequence goes on along the minus strand of VONZ01001829.1, from coordinate 53,886 downwards.
TAATATTAGTATATTTATACCATTGATACTAGTTTTACTTATTAATATTATTTACATATATTATCTATTAACATTTTAGTTTTTCCTATAATGTATTTTAGCCTGTATTAGGGTTTTACACACTCACACAAAAACTAAACAAAACAGCATGTAGTTTCAGTTAGGTACTTTTATTTTTTTAATTGACATGAACTTGAAGCAAAAATGAAAATGCTCTAAAAACAGTTATTGGCTAAATACAAAAAATAAATGACAGTTGACAATGAACATGAAAAAATACATCAGAAAGTAAAAATAGAAACAGAAAATAAATGACAAAAGTTCCAGTGGAATAATGTATCTTCAGGATCCTCTGTGATGCCTTTAAGCCCATCAATGTGGTGTGATTGAGTGGCAGTTTCTCTGCAGATGATGAGGTTGTGAATATGATGCATCTGAAATACACAGTTGAGTTTACAGTTAAAGAGTGTCCATGTGTTTATGTAAAAACAATTATGAAGGCCATAAGCAAAAATTGACACATAAGCAGTATGCCCTTCAAAATATTAAAAAAAGAAAAAGTGATAAAGTGAGATTTTGGGATAGTTTTATATAGCTTTAACACTTAAGCATAGACTCAAGTAATAATTTTAAGAAAAATCTAACAATGAATAAACTCATTACCTCTATTACTTACTTACTGGAGAAGAGAGTATCCTTAACTGAACAGAGCTGGTCACACAAAAAAGAACCTAAAAAAAAGAAAAAGACATTATTGGTAATGGGAAACAATATGAAAGTTAAAATTTTATAGACATTGTAAGAAAGAACTTCACCTGTTGAAACTGTGTTGATATTCTGTGTAGCTGGATAGTTGATGTCCAGAAAATGAGTAATGAGGTGTTTTGACAGTTACAATTTTTTTTAAAAAAAAGAAGCCAGGAATAAAAAAAAACCCCTAAACACGGTTCTAAATAGACCTTTAAAGAACCATCTTTTTAGAGTGTACTTATAATGCAGTGCTAACTGACATAGCTTTTAAGCTATCACTGTATAGAAAACTAAAATATAATACAATTTCTGGGTTTTTTTTAATACATGTTATATAAGGCTCAAACTCACAGCACTTGCAGAGATGGAGCAGCATTTAGTGTGAAATGCGTGATGTGTAATGTGATCACGTCTCTTCAGAAGACTTTGTTTAAACCATTCGATTCTTATGTATTCGTTTTACAATCTTTTTATGAACATTTTGAAGCATCAGAATTTTAGGTGAATAGTTTTTCAGTGAATGGACAGAAATATCTCAGGTTTCATTAAAAATATCTTCATTTGTGTATTAAAGATGAACAAATGTCTTATGGGTTTGGATCGACATGACGGTGAGTAAATGATGACAGAATTTTCATTTTTTTGGATGAACTAAATTAAGCCAAAGAGGACAGCAACAGCAGTGGTAAGGCCATGTATATATTCCAACACAATCTGCATCTCTAGTACTACATCCTAGGCACCTTTAGGTTTGAGTGGATGACAACATCATCTTCCAGTAATAGTTAAGATGCTCATCTTCATCCCCTTGGTGTGGACATCCTCTGGCTTTGTGTCCTGCAGTAAAAAAAAAAAAAAAATTATATTTCCTTCTAAATATTGACATTAAATGTTTAAAACATAACAAAAATAAAAAATAATAAAATTCTGGATAACGACTAGTTTTTACCAGTACAGAAATAATACAAAAAATACATGTATAAAAAAATACTGCATATCTTCACTGTATGGAATAAACTGACTCTTATTGAAGCTGCTAAATTTGTTCAGTCAAGAGGAGTGAGTGTTGTCTTAGATTTTTATTTATTTATTTATTTTTTAACATTAACGGAACAAATATTAGCAGGTTTATGAGGCTAACGTTAATGCACGCATCAAATTTACTGACACACAGGCGATTTTATCTCAGCCGCTGACTCTCATTTCAGACCTACAAGTGATTGTTTATGTAAATAATCACATTTTGACATAACTTTATGTGTATTTGACAATTTAAGTGAACTAAGCTGCTACAGAGAGATGAATTTGTGATTGCATATTTTCTGCACGCTTCGGTTGTGTGTCAATAAGCACGTTTATCATCTTACACGTCTTGCACTTTCACATATATGCACCAGTATCGAGGCATCACGGAAAAAAACAACAACTGTGTGCCAGATAAACTAGTAAGTTATATCGCCTAGCACAACGAAATACAACACATAATTAACCTCTATCTGGTTAATTATATACTCGTTTAATCGACATAAACATTTGAACTGTATCTATAAAAATATATCTGTATACATACCTTGCAAATGCTAACGTTAGCTGATCGTGCTTGGAAAAACAAAGCTAGCTAACTAGTTAGCTGCCAGACTTCATTCAACAATGTTTATTCTTTCTTTTAAGAACATTTACAAACCTAACTGTGTAGTTTATTTGGCTTACTTTCTATATTAAATCTGTGTAGAAAGAACTTACCTTAAAAGAAGACATCCACTCCCTTTGCCATCGTTGTTTATGTTTGAAGCAGTAAACTCCGTGTATAGTTCAGCGACGGCACTTTGCGCATGCGCAATAATGTCAAGTTGACCGCTCAAATGAAAAAATAAAAATACTGAGTTTGCTCGACTTTCTTATTTGTGTTCATTGAGAAAAATATAGTAAACATTGAGTTAACTTGTTTTTATGTGTAAACTCAACATTTTGCTTAAAAATGTGTCCACTTGACTTAAATTTTTTAACTGAGTGAACAATTTGCAAGTTTTTACAGTGCAGTGACTTAATCCCTTCGGCAAAAGGCCTGAGCGGCACACCCAAGAATTTACCTGTAAGGACCGGGCTAAAGATGCCTGACCGTAGGGCAGAGCTCAGACTTGGAATCAGAAAAGAGATTCCTTTAAGGCATATAGCCTATAGTCTAGGACAGTAGCCTAGACCTCGGCTTGTCAACAGGGGGTTTACCTACTGCTCTGCGTGACCTCGCTCGAGGAGCTGGTCGGGCAGGTCATCGGCACCCCATTCAGAGATATCGATAAGATACAAGGTTCCAAGGTTCCGGGGCCAAACATCTCAAGAAAGGGTATAAAGCTAAACGCGTGATCCCCACCATACAGGATTTTAGAAAGAACACAAGAAGCTAGTGTGTGTTCTTACCACAACATGGATTTTAGAATGTGCCTGGAGACTGAAATACAGTTCACAAAAAGAGGCTCTGGGAAGCAGAGAACACAAATCCCAAATTAGGGAGGTTCTAAGCTCTCAGAGAGCAGATTCATGCTCAAAGTGACCCGTCTGTAAGCACTGCAAAGCTCAATACTGAGCAGCCTGAATGGGATGCCCCGGAGCAGAGGAAGTAAACTCTCTTAGGACGAGAGAAATCTTAGTTGCTCAACAGGGAACAACATGCTCACAAGAGACCCTCATACTTTGAGAGGAGCGAAAGAAGGCTGGTTTAACATCATCCCACCAGGGGCTTAACATCATCGCCACCTGGAATAGCCAGAGCCATAAGGAACGAAGACCCTTCTCTCATATAGAGAGGTACCTGTGAGCTCCAATTAGGAGTGATATGCTCACAGAATACCTTCAGTGAGGGGAGCATTGCCAAGCTCATGCAATGTCAGAAGAGACATAACAGGAGAGATACAAGGGCAGAAACGAGGTCTAGTGACCTAGGCTGCTGATTCTATGAAGCTCCAGGAGGCCAGAGGCCTTTAACCCTCTGGGGTCTGAGGGTGTTTTGGGACCCTGGAGAAGTTTTGACATGCCCTGACATTTGTGCTTTTTTCAGTATCTTAAAAACATATTAAAGTCTGATAACACTGTAATCAGCACAAATTGGGCTACAATAATATTCAAGCAACATTAATGTGCATGTTTGTGTTTTTGAGAAAACAACATTTATGCGTGGTTAGTTAGAAACTAAAATTTCACTGAAATAAGGCCATGAAACACATTCAGAACATTAGTTCACAAGACTTTTGAAAACTGGATGTGGTAGGCTAGAGTTTTTTCTACAAAATGATGTGAAAATCATCTCGTTCAGTCGTTCCCAAAAAAACAATATACTTCTTTAAATTTTCTAAGACGTGTTTTGTGATCGAAAGGGAATATGCAGAGGGAGTGACAATGGCCATTGAATATTTAGTGATTCACACCTGAGAGACAAAAGGCTCTCCCCTAATGGCCCATCAATGAGACTCTGTCAGGTAAGAAACAATGTGAGAAGATTCAAAGATTGGGGTTTTAGATTATCTGTATTTTATTTACAACACAGTATAATATAAACATACATTATGAAGGTCAAATACACATTATCAAGCACACTGATCTAACCACAGAGATGTGAACAGACATTGTGTAATTCCTGAAAACTGTTTTCTGAATTCTGTTCAACAAGTAACACAAGTAAATCATACCTGACATTTAAGTGCTTGCAAAACTCATCATCAGTAGTCAAGGAACTTGTTTTACCAATAGAATATCAGTGTAGTTGAAGATCTGTTGTTGGTACAACTAAAGCAAAACATCTGCGAGCATGTTAATATCAGGTACAATTTAAAAAATCCTTGCTAAATAAAAGCATTAGTTCTATAATTTCTATCCCAAAAACTATTAATATAGGTATCTGGTCACTAAAATAAATAAATAAATAAATAAATGAATAAATCAGCGAGCATGTTGATAGGCCTGGAGCAATATTGTTACATTAGCAATCACTAATATTGCCCATGTGATTTTATAGCTATCATATGCACACATGCTTTGTATTTATTATTATACAGTACAAAAACTAAAGAAACTAAATTAACTAAATCTGAGAAACTAAATTATTATTAAGCACATTATGTACACGTTTGAGGAGATATTTGTAGGCCGAGTATTCAACAGTAAAGACTGGTCTAAGCATTATTAGACATTACTTTTATATCGTCTAAACCAGGGGTTCTCAACCTTTTTTACGCCGGGGCCCACCTCCTTCTCCGGTCAATTTTGCAAGGCATTTTCATTTTGACAACTATGCAAATGTTTTGAAATTTCACGCAAAAATACTAAGGATCAGAGCCCCGAAAGCGCGAATAGTTTGTGAATCAATAGCGGACTTATGCGTGCCTAATGTGCGACTCTGATAAACAAGAGTGTCACTTTCGTTACTATTACTCTAGTCGTCTTTACCTTTACATTAGCGCGACGGTTTGTTTCGTGCAGCCAAGAGATGAAGTAAAGACCTACACTCCTGCGGGAGTAACCGCGGGACACAAACTTGATGAACAAGTGCGCGGGTGCGGTGGGGATGCGGGAGAATAAAATAATTCGCGAGAATCGCAAAATAGAAATATCTAAACATAAAATAAAAAAAACATACAAATTATTAATCTATTGCACAAAAGCAACAAAATCAACTAATATAGCATAAAAATGATTAACAGGCGCAAGAATAGACCGTTTCGATTTAAAACGCGTGTTTGCAGCTTGAGCAATGTAGCCATCTGTTGATTTCTGGAACACATTTGCCAATCAGAGGTGTTTAAGTTAGAATCCACTCACCGCTTATAAGTTCTTGTGCAGTGCTGAATGTTACGTGCTCGCGAATCCTCTCATTACAACACACGAAGTGTAGACATTGTGGAAGATTCATTGTGCATATATTCATTGTGTTATAAGAGCTTTATGAGATCGCGATGAACTGAGATGTCAGCTTTAAGGGAGCGCTGTTTGCTCGCATTCTGCCACGCATGCACGCAGCAGCCGATGCTTGCTTTTCTGTTAAGAATAGCAGTGGTTTCAAAATGTTGATGCTTAGCCTAAATAACAAATATTTTATTGGGAGCGTTTATGCCGAGGTCTTGTGGAAATTACGAGATGTTACAAAACTACTTCATGTAGTAATCGATGTAGTAAAAAAAATATACATAGGTTATTTGCGGGCGGGAGCGGGACGAAACATGAATGTCATGGACGGGAGCGGGACGAAATAACATAGAAATAAACACAGAAATGTCATTTAAAGACATTTCAAGCTTTCTATAGATATATCTCTCATGTTTGTGTGTCATGTATTCGCTAAGTTTTAGTTCATTTTAGTGACGCATTTCAACTGGATATTCACGGAGACTGAGAAGACTGAAAGAACACCCTGTATATTTTCTTTATTTTAAAAAGCCACGAACATTTGTTGATATGTTGAGCGTACACAAATAAAAGTAAACTTTCTACAGATTCAGGTGATGTATTACTTTTATGTGTCCAATCAAAATTGAGGGAGCAATTTAAGTTCTTTTTGCTGTCATCTGGAAAATATGCGAGTGCTCCCGCCGGCGCCTTAGCCGACCCCAGGACGTTAATACCCAAATGGGGTAGTACAACTTCTGTACACTCTGTGACAGAAGCAGAGACACATTGGGCGGCAGCAAGCGGTCGACTTATCCAATGTGACAGCAATGGAATGCACAGCAGCCATAGGGTAGGTACCTAACCTACTATAGAGAGGAGGACCTACCCCTTCTGCCCAAAAAACGGCTTGCCTTAATGACCCTGCATTAGCGAGGGGAGCACAGCCCTGCATATCTCATGTCAGGAGAGACATCACAAGGGTCTAATGGTCTAATGACCTAGGCTGCTGATCCTATGAAGCTCCAGGAGACCAAGGCCTCAAGTACCCAAATAGGGTAGTGCATCTTCCGTACACATTTAATGTGATGGAAGGAGAAACACATCAGGCGGCAGCAAGCAGCCCCCAGGAGAGGAGAAGGACCTGCCCTCTCTACCAAAGGATGGTGTGCTTCAAAAACCCCGTCTCCGCGAGGTGAGCACTACCATATCCTGAGATGAGCATCTAGAAGGGGGTATTAGAACGAGATTCAACATCGTGGGGAATCGAGTCGTTCTTAGAGAAATGAGTTAAAACAACTCATGTGAAATAAAGTGTTTTAGTACCTTCAGCCTGCGGCTGAGGCGAGCACTAAGGCCAGCCCTTCATGGAGAGGAGCCTTGCCAGGGCAACCAACAATGGCTAGAAAGAGGCATCGCCATGACCCGCCAAAGAGGAGAATTAGCCATTATCAACCCAAGTAATCTGTGCTTTCTTTCTCAAAAGGAAGCGTGGGCCCTGTTCTAGCCAACCCTCAGGTGTGCAAGAACAAAAAAGGGCCTAATCATGCCTGGCAGGCTGTTGCTCCTCAGAGCCAGCACTGAAAAGGGCTTCTGCAGAAACACCTTAAATGCATGAGGATTGGGTGAATAGCTTGGTAACAGGAAGCCCCTCAGGGTGAGACATGAGTAGAGTGTGATGTGTCCAGCCAGAGATGTCCAGGGACATCTCGTGAAGTGAACTTCCACGAGCTTACCTAGAGGAAGGACAAAACAAGTCCTAGAGAAAAAAGTAAAGGTGAGTAGAAAGCATGTCATACTGGAGGTTACCTGAATGGAAGATCAACAAGCCCTGGGGTTGCAGTAATGTAGCAGGGACCCATTGAACAAGGAACTACTTCGTAGTACCTAAATATTATACTTTTAATATGTAAAAGTTATATCAGTTCGACATACTACAACACCCTTAATACACTTATCTTTTAGATAATAGATTGTATTATATATTATGATAAACTATACTTAAAAAAAATTGTTTGTGCGTCATGCTTTAATAAAAAAATAATTTGCAGAAAGAGCTACCAGCATTATGGACCCTAATTTCCTCCATTGCAATAAATGATTTCTAATGTCCTGCTGATCTGCAGATGTTATGGAGGGGAAGACAGCATTACTTCTGGAAATGAGCCAGTGGAACTCCAATGACCTGGTGGAGCAGATTGAAACACTGGGACACCTGGAGCACTCCAGAGGTAAAAGCACTCATTCTCTTGAGAAGATCTCTTCTAAATTTTTTGTATCATGAATACATTTTATCAATCCTGTAAGGTATAAACACTTCAATTGACAAAGTACAGCTGAATTTGCCACAATCCTAAATTCAAGTCAGCACCACTCTTTAGGAGTAACCTGATGATGAGATTTTATACAATATTTAATTCAATAAACTTCATCTGACAAGTAAAATTGCTGTGAAAGTTGAGAAATCTGTGGTGGTCCTCCCTAATTAGTTTACTTTACCCTAAACAGAAGTTTCCATTATATACAGTTTGTTTGCTGTCTAACTTAAAGTGGGGGAAGTTCAGTGAAGAGATAATCACCACTGACTCAGATGCAGCATAATCACTGTTTTGCTTCTCTAAGCTGTATTAATACCACAAGACACGTAGTGACTCTACAGCACCATATAAGTCTCTCACACATTTAACTCCCTTTAGAGAGACTCTCTAATACTGCACAAGAGATTTGGAGTGTCTGTAATGCCGCACGACAGCGTTACTTTTAAATGATGAGAAAGAGGCTTATTTATGAAAAATGTTTTTCATCAGACTGCGAAACAGTTCTACTGAAAGAGCAATAAGACCTCATAAACGTGGCAGCATGATCGAGTGACCTATCAGGGCCTATCACAAAACATCCATCAGCTGTGTTTGTCTTAGTTTTGTTGAGAAGTATGTTTTGAAAAAACTTGTTTTGTAATCTGGGTCTTGAGAGATTCACACTTCTGTATTCACACTTGTGGTGGATGGTCTCTGTACATTTTTTTTCTGCCACAGTTCTGTTATTTATGGCAGGATTTATAGATGGCTTAGAGGAGTGTAGAAACTTAATATCATGTGGATTTGGTTATTTTGTATTTCACGATAGTAAGGTCATAGATTATAAAGAGAAATGAGTGAAACAGACAGTGAGAAAGCAAGAGAGAGAGAGAGAGAGGATTACTGCAAGCAATTATCTGTTTTCATTTCACTGTTAATAAATCTGGAACATTTTTCAGATTTAAAGAGAGCGGGAATAAGTCTCACCACTAAACAAAATGTTTTATTTAATTATTTATTTACTCACTAGATTTAAGCATATATTATATATATATATATATATATATATATATATATATATATATAGTTTTGTTTGCTGGGTTGTAAGTAAATTAAGACAGCATGTAGCCTACACTGTAAAAAAAAAAACCGTAAAAAAACGGTAATTTTCTGGCAACGGGGGCGCCAGAAATTTTCTGTTAAAAAACGGAAAAAAACTGTAAGAAAAAAAAAGTTGATAAACCATAAAAAAACAGTAATTTCTTATTTTACAATTACAGATTATTACTGTAATTCTACATTGGATGTCTTTATAATTACATGACATGTTTTACTTTTAACATATAATAACCGTCAGAAAACAATAATACACTGTTAAAATAGAATAATTATCTTTAAAGAATGATTTAAAAATGCTTAAGAACAGATAATTACTGTTGTTTTATAATAAAATCACTGTAAAACTAAGTGCAATAAAATGTTATATATAGATTATATATTTATTATTAATAGTATTTATTTATTTATTTCTGGTATATGTAGGTTAAACTGCAAAAAGATTTAAATGAATAAAAATACAAAACCATAATGTTTTGCTGGCTTGAGTTTTTAATGTTTGTAATTTGCAAATAACATATGACACCATTTAACATCTTAGCAACATTGTAGAATACAGTTGTTAACCAATTTTTAGCCAATAATCAGTGCAATAATACTGTGCGAATTACAGCTTTTTATTTCTACACATGCATCACAAAGCCTACATTAACCTTATTTAACTGAAACATTAAAATACCAATCAGGGTACTGCTTAACCATTTTTCCACCACTCACTCACCCACCAAAGAAATAGCTGTAGAATGAACAGTTTCAACAATACAGAATATAATAAAAAACAAACTGAAATACAGTGGAAGTGGAGATGCTGCCAATGGAAGAAGCCTTCTACTCTCTCCATTCAAAGTTAGCAATGTTGGTAATTAATGAAAGAACCTTGGGATTAACAGACTGCTGTTTTTTTGATTCTTTCTTCTCCACCTTGGTCCCCTTGTCTGGGTTGATCTTGAAAAGGCACCTGTGAAGACAGAAAAAAAACCTCAATATAGTGGTACAAACAATATTCATAATCTGCAATTCTGTGGATAAGCTATATCATTTTTTATAACCTTATCAATTATCCAGATAATATTTTTTAATCCAATGTCCACTTGGTTCAGCTTTTTGGATCATTTAGTTATAGCTGATAATTGATATAACAACTGACAAAGTTCTCTCTCTACTTTTAACCTTTATTAAAAGCTTAATTTTCTACACTAAAATTTATGTAACACATCTGCTGCCAGTATGAACACTGCCATAGATCACTAAGGTAGTGATAGTTGCAACACAAGATTGACATATATGAATCATTTTTTAAATTATCACTCAAATTTGAATATTGTAATCAATTGAATAAGAATAAACAGTTCCAATGTGCCAATAACAGTTGTCTTCCTACAGATGCCAGAAGAGCACAATGTTTGCTCACTATGCTCCTGTCACTTAATAAATGTTTTGTATGTTTCAATGAACTTACCATAAAAGAAAAAGAAAAACAATTAATGAACAATTTATCTATCTGATCTATCAATCTGTGTATTGCATATATACACCTTTTTTCTGCTAAAAAAATAATTTTCTAGTTACACTTTCAAGTCTTACCTCTGCATGAACTCCAGAGTTGCACCAAGTTCCGCTGGATAGCTGATGTTGAGGCAGTAGTATGTCACAAACATCATTAGAAGGGCCTCACCACAATTTGTGACACCGTCTTTCACAATGATCTGGTCCACAGCAATCATAAAGTGTCCAGCTGTCAGAGGAGAACTCCCTACAGTACACATAAGAAAAATAAAGAAAAACAATTAAGTTACAAGAACACTAACATTGTGACAGGTACAGTATTATGCTTGTATATCATTCAGTATGGCACGAGTGTAATCCAAGTGACTCATGGTTTAACCCAAGTTTTCTGAATACAATACAAGATCTGTGCTGAGATTTTGAAACCTTTGTGACACTTTAATGTGGTATGTATAGACACTAAAATAGGTAATTATATACTCTGCCCATTAATAAACAATCTACTTGTAATATAAAGTGCCCAAATTTGTTCAGAAGCCTTGAATTAATGAATAACATGGATTACACTGATACTTGACCATAAATTAAAGTGCCTTTTGCTTAAATTGGAGAAAATAAAGATCATACCACAAACAACAATGCAAGGTGTGCTGGGCAGTTGATCAACTTCAGATGGAAGACTTGTCTCATCAACCAACTGGAACATCTTGGCCTGTTCTTCACTGAAGTATTTCAGAAGTAGCAACACACACCCAGGAAGATCAGCATCTAGATCCTTTGCTTTGGCAATTTCCATGCCTGATAAGATGTCCTCAATTTTGTTCTTTTTCTCATGGGAGATAAGATATGAAATGACCCTTTTACATTTACTTGACATGGCTTCTCTGTCAACATCCATACCTGTTAACTCTTTGAAGTGAACCATTATCCCACACATCTCGAACAGATATGGCCACTCTTTCACCAGAACAGGGGTTTCCATTCCACTTATGATGTTGCTTCTCTGAGTGTAGAAAGTTGCCATCATTTTATTTTCAATACTTTTGGTGTTCTTGCTTTTGTTTTTGTGCATGTTCTTTAATTCTTCTTGTGTACATTTCTGAGTGTCTTCCGTTTCATTAAGTGGTAAGCGCTTTGGTTGCCAGTTTATACAGCCATACGTATCCACTCTTTTCATCTTGCAAGGTGGGTCTTCTCCCTCACTTGCGCTGGATGTCTGTCTTTTCAGGAAAAGAGAGTTTTTCCCCCTTCTCATGTTGTCAACTCTACTCTGCAGCTGCTTGGTAAGGGAGTCATAACCACTACCTACAACTTGATCTTCAATGACATCTCGGAATGACTGAGGATATGTTGAAACAATCTTCCTGGAAATTTCACTAAGATGTTTCTTCCCTGGTGAAGGGCAGATGGTCAGGATCTCAGCTACCATCAGCCGAATCAGTTCACGTCTTTCACGTCCTGTTGGCCGCTCCTTGTTTTTTAGTTTTCTGGTAATTTCTGATGGCATTTTACTCCAGGGTATCTCAAAATTGAAGTGCCAGTTGTTGTCCACTGGAGAGGGTCTATGAGGGGTTGAGCTCTCACTTGAGCTTGAGGTAGATGGCGGAGAGTTGGAATTATCTGCACCTAGAGAGAGAAAATATGTATTTAAAAAGAGTTCATTAAATTGAAGCAATAACTACAAGCCCTGAAACATTATCAAGATCACATAATATTACTTTATGTAGGATTTAGATATACTTGATGTACCTCTATTTAATTAATCATTTGAAGATATAATTTTTTTTAATTTAGGCAAGTTTTAAATCAAACATACTTGTAGATGAATGCTCTCTGCACAGTGTTAGATTCGGCTGAGCTCTGGTAGGCAGATCAGGAATCTTATCTGCATCCTTCTCACCTGGAGAGACTGGAGAGATTATCCTTGCCATCAATAGCTTGCAAAGCTAGAATAATAGAAGCAATGTCTTACGTTGTGAGGATATAGTATACTTGCAATTAAATATACTTACATAAAGCATTAATCCGTGCAATCAATTTTCGGGCTTCAATTGGCCTCAGGATGTTAACAAGATCTGGCTCCTGGACATATTTTAGATCTTCCAGTGTTTCCACACCTAAGGACTGGAGAGTCTCCAACACCAGGTCTCTTGAACTTGAATTTGGCAGCACAGATCCAATGAATTCAGCAAGATCACGGTCTACATCACCCATTACTACGAACAAAGGAGTAAGATATAATTTAGTGTTAGGCCAGGCATTCTCAAAAGGCCAAATCAATCTTCAAACCTTTAGCCTGAATTATATTTTAGTATGCATGTCTGGCATCTTTATGAATGGATAAGAGTTTCTGTTTTATCAACTCTCAAAACTGGGAAAATATTTAGGGCACAATGTCATACAGTTAACCAAAACCTAATTTATAAGCCTTTTGACATCCTCAAATATGACTTTAAAGTCCACAGTCAGGTACAATCCTCATTATATTAACCGGTGCTCATAGTCACAATCACTGTCACTTTTTCTTACTCAGCATCTACTATGCTGTGCTTAAGAGAAATGACTCTAGTTCCGCACAAATGATAAGCAGGCAATGGATAATAATCCAACAACAGCTCTCCATTTAGACACTTCATGTCCCCACATGATGTGTGAATTTCATACAGTCCCAACTCCTCCAAGTAAGATGAACTATGAGGAGTTACAAGGAAGTAAACATTTTTATCCATCATTAGTATGAGTTCGATCTGTCCAAACTCTGTTGGCATGCAAGGACTTGTGCAAAGGAAAAAGCTCTTTTTGTAAAGAGTGCCTTTCCACAGTACCTCAGTGGATGCTATAAGAGCACACTGATCAGGAAAGCTTGCTTCTACTGCACTGCGTACTGCATCATTATACAAGTCAGCATGGAAAGGCGTAGACTGTTTCACTTGCAAAGTAGGAGCAAAGACAGAACTGGAGTATAGATATGTTTGGAGAAGTTGGTGGTTATTCGCAAGTGTCTGACAGACATTTTTGAAGTTTTGTGTTCTTCTCACACATCTTTTAAAGTAAGAATGCTTGCTTTCAAATCTCATTGTCCACAGTCTTATCAGAGGCCCAAGCTTGAGTATCAAAGCAGGATAATGCAAAATGTAATGGTGTTTCGGTTTTAGCTTTAGATCAGGAAACATCTCCTTTCTTGTCTCTACATACTCCTGAAGTAGAACACTGAGCAAAGCAATCTGAGAGTCAGAGATTTTAGGGGCACATATTAATTCCACAACTTCTTTCAGATGGATGGTTAGCTGCCATATCGGGTCATCTGTGTCCGTTATCTTTTCACCTATTATAATAGGAAGGAGCCTCAGGAGAGACCAGTTTTCTGTTGCATTGCCACCTACTTTATCTCCTTTTTCTGCAACCTCTGAAGGAGTAGAAGTTGTGTCAGATCCATGATAGCTAAACTGCTTGATTCTTCGGTTTAGCTGACTGTAGGTGAAAAATTTCCTTACCTTCACAAAGTACTTAATGTAAATGGCCAAGTCATATGCCACAACTCCTTCAAACACATCATGACCAATACAAGGTGGGAGGCCAGGCTGACAGACATGAAAGTAGGTGAGGGAGTTGAAAACTGAATTAAATTTTACACCTCTGCTTTCTGTCAGGGCACCAGTTCGTATTTCTTGTACTGCCTCATTGTAGTTTTGCACTGTTCTGGGTGGGGCACCTTTTTGAAAATCATGGAACTCACTTCTAGTTACCAGACAATATCTACAAAAGTAAGCAGAAGTACTGAAATTCTCTGTGAAACCTCCAATATTGTGGGATCCCAAATTATCTCCAGCAATGCAGAAAACTGTTGCCTTAACAACATGCCCAGAGATGACAAGTCCATTTGTCTCTAATTCCTTGATATCTGACAGCATTGTGGAGAACACTTTGTCATGGCCAAAATATTTAAAGTGTTCCTCTCTACACAAGAGCACAAGCTGTAGGTTTTCAATGCTGGAACGATAAAATGGGTCAAGGTTGGCCAGTGTAAAGTAAACCCCAAGTATCTTGTATTTTTTTTTTGCTGACCCAAGTGGGTTAACAATCTCGAAAGCATCCTGATATAGTATGAGCTTTATACTTACACCTGACTCCGCAAACAGTGCATTACTCTTGTACACTGAACCATCATTCACATCATTATATACATGTGAAGTGTCAACCACAGGCTTCGTACATTCTTGCCACACAATTGGGTCTTTTAGTAAAGCCTGCAAAGTGTCTTTTATTGGGATATACTGAACAAACTGTTCCTTACGGTTTTCATCAGTGCCTAAACTAATTGCTTGAGGATGCACATAAGAGAAGTTTTTCTGAAAATAATGCCTTCTCAAATAGTCTGTAGAGAGTGCAGGGCTACATGATGCATGCAAGCTACTGTCATTTAAACTTGTCAAAACCTCTTTGATTTCCAACTCACTCAATTGGGTATTTGCTTGCAGGGCACCTTTAAGTGTATTTACTGTGTACTGGTGACACACAACATTAAGACTGTCTACCTGTTCCACAATCATCTGAATGGTGGAGGAAGGCACAAGGTATTTAGCCTGTAACTTCATATAAAACATTGATAAATTCCTCATATATACTCCTTTCATATCAGATGGGCTTAAGATATCCTCATGCTCATCTATGCTTACATCTGATGGACTATTAGCAACATCAAGTGACTGGCTGGGCACAGAATGAACAAAATGCACAGATGAGACCTGCACAGATGTAGCATTTTTATGATATCTAGAAAGGTGAGAAGCAAAGGTGGACCTCAATGAAAAGACTTTGACACAACCTTTAAATGGGCAATTAACCTCTTCTTTCTTTGAAGCATGCAATTTCAAGTGATCTAAAAGTTCTTTCAAATCATTGCACTCTTTCTGGCAATGTGGATTTTGACATTTTAGCGGACCCTGTACTGCTTCACACTGCAACACAGATGACTGTCTATGGTGGCGAAAAATGTGACTTTTAAAGGAATTGTATTTTGTAAATCTTGATTTGCACCCAACTATACAACATGCATATTCACTGTGTGCTTCATTTTTGTGTAATTGTTGGTGATTTACATACCCTTTCACCGTTTTAAATGCAATGCCACATACAGGACATGTAAAAGCTTTTAGAGCACTTGCCATATTGCAGACTCACTTCAATTTATTGTATTGTCACCTTGCTCCAGGTACGAGTTCCAGGTAGGTAATCTTCAATACCTGCAAACGAGTGAGGAGAGACAGAAGTTTGCAAATGCTTGGGTAAAAATTAATTAAGTAACACTGTATGCATTAATTACTTTGCCAACAAATTAAAACAAGAAAGTTACTAATTCCATATTAATAAGGCAAAATTAAATATCTTTAATCTTGGAGTAAATTCCCTGGTTATATGCTGTATAGTTAAGATCTTGTGAAAAGAAATGGAGAGTTTAACTTGTACGATGTGGCCATTTAGTAGCACAATACTAATGAACTGTTTGTAAACCAATTACACTTAATTTACTGACATACTTTTTGACAACAAAAAAATCTTCCCTTTCCACACTCGAGAGTGCTTTTTTTTAACCGCGAAAACCAGATTCAACGATGACTTATTTTAAGCGAAACAATGCTCTCTCTCTCTAACACTTTGGATACCATGTATTGGCCTAGTTAATTTATTTAATGAGAGTTTTTCGCGGCATATTTTGTTGGTGCCGCTAGCAAGTGGTCATTAGTAAGTCACCGTCACACAAATAACGTTACAGCCGCAAAAATACAACACAACATTCTTAGCAACTCGCTAAATTACAACGCAAAAAACAACGCTAAATAAACAGCGTTTAGGTAACGTTCAAACTTGCAGCTAAAACTCTGCTGCAACCAGCCAACTTAACGTCTGACCTACAGTACCTGCCTTGTCTTTGGTAGTTTATGAAAATGTACACTTAGTGAGATCTGTGTTTGAATGTGTCGAGAAATAAGTCAAACAATTTGAATCAAAACTTTTGAAATTACCTCGCAAACGTGTTTCCTCCTGGTGTCTGAAGCTGAACGCAGCTGCATCCTCTCAGCACCGTTTTCAAATATGGCGCGCTTCCTACTGCTCGCACCTTGCAGGGATGTTCAGATGCCTGAAAAATTATTTCTCTGCAAAGCGTTTTGAGAACAGAATAGTGTGATATTTTGTTTGCATAAGTGGTGTAGTTTTAGTTACATTTTATTTATTTTTTATTAAATTGCAAATATCGTTTTTTTGACTCATTTTACATTTGCTGCATTTTTTATACACACCATTCGTTTTTTATTAAGAAGATATCATAGACAACGATGACTACAAAAAAAACTGTTCTTAATAGATCTCTGAACATCTGTGAGAAGCTAAGTGGTTTCAGAAATTTCATGTCAAAAGAGTAAAGCAAGTTAACAAAAAAAACTTTATTTTTACAGTAATTTATTTTTTATTGTCATTTAAAATCTGTTAAAAAACAGAGATTTATAGTATTTCGTTTATACAGAATTTCTCTGTTAAATCATGTTTCACATTTCAATTAACAGTTTATTGTTGTTATTTTAATAATAATTTCTGTAATTAAAAAAAACAGGGAAAATACTGTAAAATATATTGGCAAAAACTGTAAAAAAATATTTTTTTTTTACAGTGTATATATGTAGCCTGTGTTGTTTATTATAGTCTTCTTCCATGACAAACCCACATTTCCATTCAACTGAATGGTGAATTCAAACACACCTGAGCACAGTGAGCTTAAGAAATTGCATGTGACCTCTCACTAATGAACAATATGTGCACTGAAGCGAGTGAAAGTGAAATCAAGACGTGAAAAAAAGTGAGAGTTGTGGGTCACATACGAGCACTAGGATAAAAACAAGATGCAAAAAACACCACAATACAGTCACTCAGACAAAATTAACAGTGTCATTGATCATTGAAAATCATTCAAAATCCAAACAAAGAAACGAACAAAGTTCGAAAGTTCGAATTTGGGGGCACCGTAGAAGTCCATTACATGGAGAGAAATCCTGAAATGTTTTCCTCAAAAGACATGACAAGGGGGTGAGTACATTATCTGTAAATGTTAGTTCTGAAAGTGAACTAATCCTTTAATGTTAAATTTTCTATTTGGATTATATGCATTTATGTTTTGCTGAGATTTGTCCTATTATACAACAGTAGGTAGTCTGTATTAGTAGAGCGTTTACATTGAGCATTTCTGCAGGTTACATACTTACTGGCGTAACTATGTAGCGAGAAGTTTATGAGTGAGTCATTTGAATCATTCACTCCAAAATTCATCTAAAACATTTTGAGTCATCCAAAAGCACTGATTGATTAAGGAGTGACACGCCACAATTGTGTGTTGGGTTTTGGGTTTTGGGTTTTTGTTTTATTGCTCAAAATAAAGGTGCAGTTTATTATATTCACAATCTTTGGTCTGAATATTACCATGGTTTCACAGCTGATTTTTTTTTTTTTGTGTGAGCTAAGTTAAAAAAGTGTATTATGTTACATAATTGTTGTCCTGTTTTGATAAATAGCTGTGGAGGTTTTGGTATTTCCCGGTTCTAATAAAGGAGCTTTGCTTGCATTACTAGAAATAAAAATATGCCCACCGAGTGAACATGGACTTTGACAGCACTTTTAATAGTGAAATATACATGTACTAGAAATGTCCACATAAAAAAGCTGCTTATTAGTGGTAAACTGACATGATTTTTAATGGTGTTATTCAGTGAGCTAAAAGAATGTGAGCTTAGGGAAAGATTTCACATACACAGCTTGTTCTCAAGTAAAAGGAAGGGCTACAGCAAACAACTCCCTGCCCTGTAAATGTAACCTCTAATTTAAATCAGAGCAAGATTTGATAATGATAATTGTTGAATTGTTGTTTTGAGTGCCATTCAGATTTTCAAACAAACAAAAGCTCTCTAACTCCCTCTATTAGTCTGCTTCTTCTTCCTCTCCAATTTGTCTGAAGGTTTCTTGAATTATTCATTAATACCCATTCTCCCCAGCCCCACACAGTCACAAACAGATGCAGACTGTCTTGCAATTGAAATTCTGAGGCGGTTAAGGCACAGCCTCTAGCAGCATGCACTCTGTGATTCCTTGTGAGGTTGACTTTGACTAGCAAAGAGCAGTTGGGTTCTGACAGAAAACCTGTAGTGCTCTTTAAAAAGGCAAAATAATGAGCCAATCACAATATCAGAACTATAAAAGGCCATTTTTGCACTAGTTCAAATTAAATATTGTCCTCAAAAGGGACATTATTCAGATAAATTAATCTGGGAAGAAAACTGCCTTCATGAGGAGAAAATTCTCCTTCAGGCATTTCGAGAAGTAAATTTAGTAATTTGGCAAGACTAACATTATTATGAACCTGCCCAGACAGAATCAGCAGAGCTTTGTGCATTTTCAGTGCTGATTTTCAGTGAAAATCAAAACAAATTTAATTAACAAAATACAGAGTTAATTCTGAATGGCTGGCAAAGGATGAAGATGCATTTACTAGCAAGGACTAATAGGAGCATGCAAACCATCCAAATTGAGAAAGCCCTCACTGCATATTGTAGGGCATTTTTGTGACACTATTTTAATTGCAATTTTATGTAACATTTTGTACAAATGTATTATAATATGATGTATGTGTAAATATGTAATGTAATATTTTATTATATATTACCAATATTTGATATGAAAGATACCTTTAAATTAAAATAAAAAATAAAATAATAATTACAAATTATTGTCACAATCCATCAGATTGATTAAAAGTTCACATGACATCAAAATTAAAGTTTTTGTTTTTTTAGTATGAATATGTTAGCCTTAAGGTTATCTATAAGCTAGTGTGCTCCAAAACAACAACAAAATTTACATTTAGAAGATATAAGCATTTAAAATGTACTGTCTTTCATTTCCGCCAATATGGATTTATAAATCTAATGACCACCCTGCACTTCAACTATTCATCAAACTTTCTGTCCAATCAGTCGGCACCAATAGGCTTGTGGGTAGTGCCGACGTGGTGCAGTTGCACCTTGGGTCTCTAAAAGCCTCAGATGTAAGTGTAGCATATGACGTGTTTAGCGTGTCACACTAGCTTAATGTTCAATATGGGCCAATGATCAGAAGCAAGGAACGTCTACTGGAGAGAGGATATGATGCTACTGGTGAGTGAATAGTCGACACTCATAAATCACTCTTTGTATTGTCTCATGACCGATTTATCACTTTTTCGTGTGGTAGCTTTAGCTCACGTGCTAACTAGTTCGATATGCACATGGCCTACTCAAAATTGCCTCGTAACGAGTCATTTCAAAGTGATATTAGATTAATACAACCAGAGAAAGGAGATTACCCAACTTAGGATACTGCAGCCTCTTTGGTGGTTCACGTTGTCTTTGTGAACATCTGGGGACATGTTCTAGACTTTGACCAGTCTCCATGGTACTGTCTCGGGCACTTGTCAAATTAATTGCTTCTCCATGTGTCAGCATATCATTTCTTTCATCCTCTCCGCTGAAGGTCCTAGGTGGGAATCCCTCCAACTCCTGATCCTGCACAGGTATGTCACTCAGCATATCTGCTCCTGTAAGATCCATTACATGTGTACAGTCTCTTTCAGGCTCATCCAGCGGACTTCCCTCCCCAGCGTCAGGTAGGTCAGGAAGTTTCTTTTGTGGCTTCACTGGAGTAGGATGTTCAGTGTCGGTATTAATCTCAGTTCTTGTTTCAGGGGAAACTTCTGCCGTCACTCTGCCACTTGACTGTTTCTGAGGTCTAGAATTGTAGAGAATTCTACTTTCAACACTCGGTAAGTGTCCAGGTGAGTAATAATCCATAGGATCACTTTCTGATTCAGAATTCTCAGTTATACTTTCAGGTTCTTCTGTACTAGGGTTTGCTCGAGTTCGAGGCTTGCGAGGTGTCTTTGATCTTACTGGTTCCTCAGGTATGTTTTCTCGCAAGAATCCACAGGGTAGTAGCAGGTCTCGGTGCAACATGCGAAGTGGCCCTTCCTTGCCCTCTGGCTGAACGATATAGACTGGTAAGTCGGCAGCTTTCTTTATCACGACGTAAACTTCTATCTCCCACTTATCTGCCAACTTATGCTTTCCCCTCAGCTTGACGTTCCTTACCAGGACCCGATCTCCGACTTCAAGGGATGAGGCGACCACTCGCTCATCGAACCGCTTCTTATTACATCTTGCTACTTTTGAAGCATTCTCACTTGCCACCCTGTAGCTCTCCTCCAGACGATCCTTCAAATTCCTCACATAACTGGGGACTGGGGCTGCCTCCCAAACATCAACTCGTAAGGTGAGAATCCCGTCGAGTCATTGCGTGTGCAATTATACACGTGAACTAATGGCTTCACAAAGTCCTTCCAGCAGGTTTTTTCTTTATCATCGAGGGTCCCTAACATCTGGAGCAGTGTCCTGTTTAAGCGCTCTACGGGGTTGCCCCGGGGATGGTAAGGTGTTGTCCTCACTTTACGGATTCCTGCTATGCCAAACAGTTCTTTGATCAACTTTGATTCGAAGTCGGACCCCTGATCACTGAGGAGCTTCTCAGGAAACCCATAATGGACGAGGAAGTTATCCCACAGGCATTTGGCCACATTTTGAGCCTTCTGGTTTCTGGTGGGTATTGCTACAGCATACCTGGTGAAATGGTCGGTGATTACTAGAATATCCTTAATATTGCTCCGATCAGGCTCCAGCGACAAGTAGTCCATGCAGAGTAGTTCGAGGGGTCTGCTGGTCGATATGTTCACCAGGGGTGCAGCTCACTCAGGGGGAGTCTTTTGCTTTACACAGCGCTCGCAGGTCTTTAAACAACTCTCCCTTCTTGAACTCAAATCTGTTCCACTCTCTCAGCCATAGGGCTACTTCTGCAGGCTCCACCTTCCCTTTAGGTTTTCTCCCAGATTCAAGGTACTTAATGACTTCTTTGAGCTCTGGATCAGCTCTTTGACATTCTTTCAAGTCTTCCTCGGACACCCGGGGAAGGACCGGAAGACCATTGGCATCTTCCTGTTGGAACTCCTGGGGTACTGCGCTAACACTGAGGGACAGAGACTCAAACATGGTAGGTTGGGAGCATGGCAGGTCAGAATTATCACAGCTCTGATATACTTGGTGTCGTTCATAGAGGGCTTTCACTGCTGTTGGCAGGATCGTCTGTTGCTCGGTCTCTGCTAAATGATGAAGGGTGAATTGCTTGATTCTTTCACACTCTTTTTGAGAGATAAAGTCATCAACCGACCTGTCATGAGGATGTCTTGAGAGTGCATCTGCATCTAGGTTTTGCTTGCCCGCACGATATTGGATCTTGAAATTGAATGTTGATAGGCTGGACAGACACCTATAGCTGGTTGCGTCGAGCTTTGCAGACGTTAAGATATAGGTGAGCGGGTTGCTGTCCGTTATTACGGTGAATTCTCCTCCATACAGATAGTCACTAAATTTGGCCGTGACCACCCACTTGTGTGCAAAGAAGGTGTTTGCATCCATGGTTAACACGTAGGGAAGGCTGGGATCTGCAAATCCGAGGACTGGGGCTGAAGTCAGCTTCTCTATGATGGTGTCAAATGCTTGCTGACATTCCTAGGTCCATCGGCCCCCAAACTGCTCTTTAGGATCCCGGTACTCTATGTTTTTCTTTGGGTCTCGTCTCTGGTTTTTCTGTAGAGGGGGATATCTGATCTGTAAGATCATTAAGAGGTCTTGTGATTTTAGAGAAGTCTTGGACGAACCTCCTGTAGTATCCCGCGAATCCGAGGAATGATTTTAGTGCTTTGAGGTTTCTCGGCCTTGGCCAGGTCTTGAGGGCTTTGATCTTGGCCGGATCTGTCATTCTGAGATACTATATGGCCCAGGTATCGGACCGACGTCTGGAAAAACGTGCATTTCTTGGAAGAAAGCTTTAATCCAAATTCTCTTAGACATTTCAGAACTTGCAGGACTCTGGCCTCATGTTCTTCTAAGGTTTTAGAGAAGACTATAAGGTTGTCAATGAAGACCAAGGCCTCTCTTCTGTTAAGATTGCCCATGCACTGCTCCATTAATCTTTGAAATTTAGTCGGAGCATTTGTGACCCCTTGTGGGATTCTGTTGAATTCATAGAACCCCAAAGGACAAACAAATGCTGTTTTCTGTTTATCAGCCTCTTCCATCTCGATCTGATAGAAGCCTGATTTTAAGTCGAGGGCTGAAAACCATTTAGAGCCAGATAGAACTGAGAAGGCTTCTTTCATAATTTGGCAGAGCATACGCATCTTTTATGGTATGTGAATTCAACTTTCTTAAGTCAATGCAGAGACGGACATCATTATTCTTCTTTTTTTACCACTACTATTAGAGAGGCAAAAGGAGGATTCCGATTCTCTAATGATGCCTGCATCAAGGAGTTCTTTGAGATGCCTTCTCACTACATCAACATCTTGGGGATGGATGGGCCTAGCACGCTGCTTGAACGGTGTCTTGTCACAGAGATTGATGTGGTGTTTTACTTTATCTGTGTGGCCGTAATCCAAATCATGCAGCGCGAATACATCTGGCATCGAGTTTACTAGATCAGTTATCCTTTTCTTCCACTCGCTTGATAAGGGTGAGTCACCGAAGTCAGGAACGATCTTTGCTTGTGCAGGACTCACACCTTTGCACACAGGAGCACTCTCAGGGTTTCGTCCTTTAATCACACTTTGGACGGCATGCACTTCGGCCAACACCACTCTCGAAGGGATTGTTAAATCAACTTGTGTCTCATTCCTCAGCACTATCGGTATCTGGACACTGCGTTTCGGAGGTAGGGAATGCAAACAGCTAGCCACTAGTAGCCCGCCAGGCAAAGATGCTGATGGCTCTACCATCACCCAGGTCTCTGACAGTGGCCCGACAATATTGACACATCCGTTCAGGACTACTGTACTTCCAGCTGTTATCACTTCAGGCATGACTCCTTTCACTTTTACTTGGCCCAAGACCAACTCTGGGCATGGTTGCTTGTGCATGACCAGCATACAGGACATCTAAGGTGTTGGTGCCGATGAGAATTTGGGGCACGTGTGTCAGGTCTGGGACCACTAGGGCCAACGTCGGAACTTGAGCTTCTTTTCCTAAGAATTCTTGAGGAAATTTTAGAGTTAACTCAACATATCCCAGGTAGGGAACAGCCTGGCCATTTGCCCCTTCAACTTCCAACAGATGATCCAATGGCTGCATAGGGTGTTGCGACAGGTGGCTGTTACAGAAAGAGGGATTGTCATGACCTGAGATCCTGTGTCTAACAGGCAGTTTGCTTCCTTTCCTTCGACTTTGACTTGTGCAGTGCATTTCATTCCAACCAGTCCAGCTGGTAACTTTAAAGAATTCCTGATGTCTGTATGCTTGTTAAACACTAGTTGATGCTTAGGGCTTTGTTTCTTTTGCTCAGTCCCTGTCCGCCCTGCGACAGAGACTGCTTTTAATTTAAAGGCACTGCTGCAGTTCCATTTTGAAGGTCCCACTCAGCTTGTCTCTCCTTTAACTTTTGCCTCTTCACCTCAACTCTAGACGAATTTGGTGCATTTTCGCAATTGATGGCAAGGTGACCATCGTCCCCACAGCGAAAGCAATACCACGGCCGGGGATGGTTAGATCTCCTCTCAGTGTACTGTGGTCGTTCATTCTCCTTTCTGCTGACTTCATTAAATGTGGATCTGCTCGGACTGCTTCTCAGATGAGGGGATCTTTCAAGTTGGTTTCTCTCTGCACTGGAAGTGGTAACTTGAATTTTAAGCTCCGCTATCTGTTTTCTCAGCTTCTCAAGCTCATTTTTTTTCAGCTTGCTCCCTCACTTTCTGATCAGCTGCTGTTCTGATGGCTGTGATTTGGCTTTGGAGAGCCACCATCTCCTTCTTCAAAGCACCTACTTTGGATGTTTCAGGGCATTGAGTTTTACTTTTCTGCTTGGAGGCTTTCTGCTTTGCATTGCTAGAAGCTGGGGTCTCCGTAACATCCCCTTCATATGTGCTGCAAGGATAAACAGACTGCTGGTGTGTTGCTGTCCTCATCTTAAAGGGAACTGACTGATGCTTGCTCATACCCAGATGCTTTCTCATTCTCTCCTCCTTTGTTGTTTGTTTATCCTCAGCGGTGCGGATGAGTATTGCTAATTCAGCAAAAGGAGGTGGGTCTGCTTTCCTCTTTTCAAGCTGTAGGTCGACTATCAGGGCATTGTCCCAGCAGCCACGGCAGAACTGCTTCAGGAGACAGTGGTCTTGTTCACTCTCCGCAATTCCACCCCGTCTGATGGTAGCACACAGGATTACGTGCAATCTGTGGAGGTAGGCAGATGATCTTTCGCCAGGATTCTGCAGGGTGCTTATAAACTTTGCTAATAATTCGTCTCCGTACTCCACTGAACCGTAGACGGACTCTAGCAGTCTAAGGCACTCTGATGATGGAGCGTTGGGGTTCACATGTTTAATGATGTCTGAAGCAGGCGGTAACAGTCTGTCAAGAACAATGACTGTGTTTTGCACACTGATGTTTTCTTGTTTCACAACATCCATTCTTCTTTAATTCACTGTATGCAACTCTTCACTTCAATCGCTGTTATTACCTCTCTTCTGGCTGGCTCGCCAAGATTTGTAGTGTATGACGTGTTTAGCGTGTCACACTAGCTTAATGTTCAATATGGGCCAACGATCAGAAGCAAGGAACGTCTACTGGAGAGAGGATATGATGCTACTGGTAAGTGAATAGTCGACACTCATAAATCACTCTTTGTATTGTCTCATGACCGATTTATCACTTTTAGGTGTGGTAGCTTTAGCTCACGTACTAACTAGTTCAGCGCACGCGGTATGCACACGGCCTACTCAAAATTGCCTTGTAACGAGTCATTTCAAAGTGATATTAGATTAATACATAAAAATTCACTCACCAGAGCAAAATAGAATTATATATTCTCACAAGGAAGATTAATCACAGGGCTTCAACACTGGGATCTACTCCGTTTGCACTCATCTGATTTTCTCTTCACTCTTCTCTCTTCTTCTCCGACGACAACACTTCAGGCTGACGCAGTGATTCTGTAAGTTACGCTTTTCAAGTATACTCAGTCACATTTCTCGTTAGATTAATGTTTAATACAGGGAGTTTCTAGAGAAATGCTCCATGCTGCGGTCTTAAATAATCTCGTCTTTCTCTCCGCTTGCACTGAAAGCTGTGGGCGGGGCTTATGAATGTGCTGCTACTATAGGCTCTAAGGGATGTCTGTCACTGAAGTGAGAGGAGTGATTTGATGAATCTTTTGTCCTTCTGGAACTTTCTCCTTTTTCTTCCCTTCTTAGCTTCCTTCAACTTTTCTTACATTTTGAATCATTCTTAATCTTTTTGCTAGTAGCCTGGGTTACCCGGGCCGTTACATTAGTGATAATAATTAAAGTGAATAATTACCATATTTTTAAAAATAAAAATAATATAAAAATAATCATCGCGATATAATTTTCCTCGATAAAACGATATGAAGAGTTTGATAAATGTTCGATATAATTTTTATGTGCTAAAAGCGGAACGAAACAGCGGGACTCATTTGAATCGCGCCACACGGACCAAAGTTCAAACTGCTGCACTGCCGGAGCTCACTATAGAACATGCATTTACTTCACCACGCGAGCACTAAACAGCGCTGTGAGATCCAGTGTGAAACACTTGATTTCAGCGATGAACACAAATGACTCTGTGATTTAAACTAGTTTAAAGCTGTGTGCAACGAGACAGTCAGAAGGCTCTTTAATCTACACATCGCCATCATTTACCATGGATTTACTGTAGTAACACTCACTGCACCATGGTATTGTGGCAGCAATGTGGGATATTCACATTGAATTTTATCACAGGAGTAATGGTATGTATGCATTTGTGATTAAGCTATAGCATGTGTGCTATATATTTATACTTAATGTTTTTAGACTACCGTTTTTCATACAAATAGGCTACCTATAAAACCATGTAGTTATATTTTTACCATGGTATTGAGGTACCATTATGTGTGATTTTAACTGCGTTTATCATTATTTAAAATGTTGCTACAATTTTTACAGATGTTTCTGATTGATAATGAACAAAAATTTACCTCTGCATCCTCAAGCTACTATCAAATGTGCATTTTTTCTGTAGGCTCTCTAGGTCAATAATTATCAAGAAATGTTGAATATTTGCATTTCAACAGCTATAACAGGGACATTTAATAATATAGTCCTTATATAGTGTACCTAAGTGCCTAAAACTCCTTAAAGAAAGCTCAAAATGTAACAGAACTGAGTAAACTGATGCATCATGTAAACAAGTATGCAACATTTTATGGAGACCAGGCTAAGAATGGCACTAAAATAGTTACACTTATTTAAATACTAAGCTGTCTGAAGATACAATTTTAACCACTAGATGGCAACATAAGAACACAAATGGGCTTATTAAATCAATAATATAGTGTTTTTCAGTTTTTGTCTTATGAATTAGCATTTAGACAATGATAATGATAAAATCATTATCACTGCATTTCAAATCATACTTAGTCAAGGTTTAGCACTTTATTCATACAGACATATCAGTTTTAACAATTATTTTATATTATGATTTCAGTGAAACCTGAAAATGACATATTAACTCAAAAAGAGAAGACCTACAGTAAAAGATTTGTTACCTGTCATTTATTACAGAAATCTCTTATGTGCAACAGAATGTGTGTGTGAGTGTCTGTGCGTGTGATAATGCTTAATAAACATTAATATAATAGTTCAACCATTTTATTTCTGTGATTGTGAGTGTATTTTCCATCATGGATGTGTTAGCCATATATTTTGGGTTGGACTACATCCTTAAACCATTGCACCTCAAAGACCTTATATGCTCGAAACCCGGTAATTGCTGCTTGCAGATATATTTATTATTATTATTATTATTATCATTATCAGACAACCCAAACCTGTTTCTTGATTTGAAACAATATAACTCATTAGAAGATGCAGAAATTAATTTTTCTGTTTAGATATTTATATTTCTACAACTTTCACTTTGGAGCAAAAATCTGACTTTAAACTTGAAAGAAATAAAGATTTGACATTTATCGTGATAATTATCAATATCGACTGATATGAAAAAAAATATGGTGATAATTTTTTTGCCCATATCACCCAACCCTAATTTACATACAATGCTACTGTATGCTTTATATGTAAATAAAAAGGCTTTTCACACTGCGCTTAACCGGGGCTTATTGTCGTTCTAAACCCTGCTTTTATCCCCAGGTAAAGGTACGTTTCACTTTTTATTTAGAAGCAGGTTTAGCACCCCTTTTCTACCTGGGTTTATGAAACCCTTCTCTGGAGCAGGGTTAGCAGTACTTTTGCTGTGTTTTACAGTGTGAAACGATGTGTGATATTAAGTACAATGTGTAGTACAGTGCACAATGTGAAACAATGTTACAATTAGATACTCGGTAACTGACAACCAATCGTGTGCCTCACATTCACATGCTCCGGACAGTTATGGACACACTGCTCATTGTATACAAAAAATCAAATCAAAAGAGAAAACATGTGATCTGGAGTGAAAAAGAGACCATTACATTTTTACCTTTATAGTCCGAAAAGTTCATTCTGTAAAACTGTATACAGTCTGCAAGATATAATATGACGATGCCCCGTGCTAGAGCCTATGTACACACATTGCATCCATTCAATGACAGTGATACGGACAGTGAAATGAAAATGTTTACCCAGTTTGGGAATGTACAGTGTAAATGTTATCTTATGAATACTCATAATTTATTGTTTACGCCGGCTAAATTTTGAGCAATATGAAGCGTGTAGCAAGGTAACTCTGGATTCATTTTACCTGGGGTTTAGAAAGTGTGAAAAGCTCTTAAAGAGTGAGAGAATGCGGTAATGAGGAGCACTTATCCAGATTAGCTCAACAATATGGTATTATCTGAACTTTTTTTGAATGATTCCATACTGATTTGGAGAAGAGAGAACATGGTTCATCAGTCATCAGTAAGATGGATGGTTTGAGGTGGAAACTGCTGCTTCACTGGAGAGCAGCATTAAGTCAGTTCAATCTTTCACTATTTCTCTCTGTCTCTCATTGACAACTAGAGAGCCTGTACAGGCTGCGGCACCCTCGATGCACACCACAGAGCAGTGTGGATGGTTTGGAAGACACAGAGGTTGGTCCTCATTATCTCACTTCTAATCACTCTTGGTTTTTACTAATTTCATATCTTTTTCCCTCCTGCAGAGAAAGTGCAGGACACAATTACTCATCCTGGTGATTCATGGAGGTCATACCTTGGATTCTGGAGGTGGCGACCCTGAAGGAAAGGCAGGTGACGCTTCCACTTTGGCGTCCGTGTTGGAGCGGGTGGCGCATGCGCACTTTCAGGCAGCAGCAGACAGCATGCTGGTCAGACTGGTGCCCTGCCCGGCCGTGTGTGCTGATGCCTTCTCTCTGGTCTCAAAGTAAGATGTAGAAATATGCTATTTCTTTTTAATGATTATGTTAATGCTAAAGCGTGCATGCTAGCATAACTCTTGTTTTGGTTTGGTAAATAAACTTGGCTTACTGTCCTCGAAGGAGGCTCGAAACCAAGGCTCGGTTCAAGTTTTGAGTTAGAACCCCCCTATGATTTTACGATAAAGGAATAAATTTTTTTTTATTTAGGAATAAAAAAGAAATAGAGGAGGTGAAAGGGCGGTGGAGGGATGCTGGATGAACTGTTGCTGGGACAGCTCAGTGACTGACTTCATATCAGTACCTTTTTTTATGAACTTTTTATGAGTTGATTCTTTTCGGTAAACTGAATTCATACATTTTAACCAGTGTAGTTCATCCAATTTCTAACAAATGACTCTATTGAGTCGATTCTTTTTAGTGAATCAAAATCATACAGCATGGTCAGTGTAGCCCAACCTATTTCCTAACAAATGACTCATGAGCCAGTTCCTAAACAAATTATAGTTCTTTTTATTGAATCAAACACATACAGTTTACAACATGTTGTACTTAAGACTACTATTTTAGAACAGTACAGTTACTAAATTGTTGTTGATACAACAGCTTGTAAAAAGATAAAGAATAACATTTTCCCCCAAAGTTTTTGTATGTAAAACTACTACATTGTTAATGGAAACATATTTGTTAAATTCTTTAAGGTGCCCATCCAAGTACACAAGCATATTACCTTTATTTACTGTGAAATGATTTCAGAATCAAAAGCTTTCACCTGACCATTTTAATTCTCAAATTATATTCTGAGCTCTAACTGACAGTTAAAAGAACCTGTTGATCTGCCCTTTGAAGTCATGCTGAGCTGCCATCACAAACATTTTAGATCAGAGAGACTTAATTAAAATGCTTTTTCAAGACTTAAACAACGTAGTAGCACTTTGGAACCATGATGGAAAATTAACATTTTTATTTCAAGCATTCAGAGAACCACAATGGTTAATTTACTTTCATTAAATGATGAAATAAAGCAGACCCACTCAGCCATCTCCAGGCTATGCCTAGTGCTTCTTATAGAACATCATACAGAGAGGTCGAAATGTGCCAGAATGCTGTGCCTCTGTCAGAAACACTGGAGCAGGAGCACATAAGGCCAAAGCACAATTAATTTTACATGATGACATTTGGACATTTTCTTTGTAGCCTCTTGCTGGTTTTCCATTTCTGAGCTGAGGGAAACATCCAGACAAGCATTATAATGATTTTGGATATCAAATATACAGAGCCTAAGCCTTAATTGCCCAAGCAATAAAAAGGGCAAGACATCCAACTTTTTTCCCTATTAACAACTTCTTCTCCTTTATTAAATTAATGGGCAACAATATTTTCTGAATATTCTTTTATTTGTTGTTGTTGTTGCATTTAATGCTTTAGAAATGCTTAAAAAAGTTGTGGAGATGAGCAGAACAGAGTTCTTTTCTAAGCTAAACAGCAAAGACTAGAATATAAACATATCATTCATGACATTAACATCCAATGTATATACACATACACAAGATGTACATATAACAACAATGAACAACAATAGGAGTATGGCCCCAAATATGATATACAGTAGACACCTAAACCACTCCTGAAAGATATGAATTATATTGCATTAGAGAACAAAATATCAAACCAAGTGGCATCTGCAAAGAAATGATGACCAAGAAATTATTTTTGCAATTACTTTTAACAAAAGTTGTATCAAAGTGGGTTTTAGTCTGGTCCAAGATATAAGGGTGTTATCTACTGCTAACACTGTTATTGCATTTTACAGATATGAACTGGTTCTTTTAAGGTGAATCAAACTCATACAGTGCAACAAGTCGAGTTAATTTTCCGAATATATGACTTCCTGAGCCAGTTCTTTTTATTGAATCAGCATGACCAGTGTAGTCCAACCAATTCCTGAACAAATGACTCTAATGAGTCGGTTCTTTTTAGTAAATCAAATTTGTACAGCTTGAACAGTGTAGTCCAACTGATTCATGAATGTTTTTCTTTTATGAGCCGTTTCTTTTTGGTAAATTGAACTAATACTGCACAGCTGTAAAATCACATTGAATGAGAGAGTATGAGAAAGCTGCTAGACAAATACATTAATCAGATGCTCCCCAGCAATAATTACATTACACCATCCATTACTGCATTGCATGGGACGGGTGAGCAAAATTAACATGACAGGAAAAAGCAAGTCAAAACAACAAGAGCACAAAATGGGAACTTTAAACTTTACTTATAAAAAGTAAAGGACTAGGAGGTTAGCTATAAAAACATTATTTTGTGGATTATCTCATTTTGTCTTCCTGTAGTCTGAATCCATACAGCTATGACGAAAACTGGATGTCCAGCAGTGTGGATCACTTACCGCTGGCTGCTCTTCCCATCCTGGCCATCGCTGCCCCTCATTACCAGAATGCTGTAGCAGCAGTCATTGCTCAGGCCAATCAAGTTTACCGAAACTTCCTTCTGTCAGCAGAGGGTGTGGGCTTCACAGGACAGGTAAACATTTTGGTTATTGGTTATATTCAGCGGATATTCGTGGATAGCATTGCTAATTTAATCACACTGTTACAGTTTTTCTCAACTCTCAACTCAGGTCACTGTAAATTTTCGTTCATTTCATACAAATTACAGATCATGTGAATGATTTTCTCAAAACATTGTGCACAAAATTCTCAAACATTTTCATAATAGTTCATAACAGCCAATCAAAAATGTAATATATCAGGAAAAAACAATTGCAGCTTTTATTTTTCATGTACAATTTGTCCAAACAGAACTCTGTAATTTGTCGTCTAATGAACATGGTATATTTTCAGTCGGCCCTAAACTGATAACTACTCTGTTAATAAAACACACAACACAGGAAATGCAGTTTTCCTAATTGTTTACACATTTATCACAATTGCTTTACAGTAAAAATTAAAGGGAAAGTATACAAAAAGCAAGAAAGAATAAGAAAAAAACGTCTAGGTTAAGTACTTAACCCTCGTTCCCTGAAGGAGGGAACGGAGACGTTACATATGGGAACTCGCTTGAGTGACCAATCACCTCTGAGCTTTACAGAAAAGGCCAATGAAATTGGCGAGTGGAGTTTGCGTGCAACGCCACTCCCCCGTACATACGGGTATATAAGATGGCGGCGCGCATCCACTCATTCAGGTTTTTGCTGAGGAGCCGAGCCGCAGCCCGGCGTCAGCGCAGCCTAGGGTTGTGGCAGGGGATGTAACGTCTCCGTTCCCTCCTTCAGGGAACGAGGGTTACGTACGTAACCTAGACGTTCCCCTTCAGTCGTTTCACTACGACGTTACATATGGGAACAGACCCATGGAAAAGGCCACAACCCTGAGGCTGCGTTACGCAAGACACCAAGTGCCGACAGGCGGACGTGTCGGAAAGTGGAGTCACTACGTAACCTTCCCAACGCCCTAGGGACCAGTAGAGGGGCCCCATAGGGGTGCCAGATGTACTGAAGCATGGGTTGGGGGGGCGGAGCACATGTGGTTTAGGCATGTGGAATAAAGAAATTGAATACATCTATTCTGGTTATAGATGTATGAGGGAAAACACAGCCTTCTGGCTGACTGTGGAGAAATACTGAGACATGTTGCCACAACCTTCTGGGCGAAGGAGACCCAGTCGGAGCACAGTCGCGGACTACTCCGCATCTAGTCCTGACTGCGGAGGACCCAGGGTTCGCCGGAGGGAACATACTGGGAGATAGCGCACGGATCCCGTGGGAATGGCGCAGCAAGCCGACACCTGCTGGCCTCCCGCAAATTACCTGATGTTACCTTAACACACGGGAGGACACGGGCTCGACGCGGAGATTATAGAATCTCGCGAAGGTGTTAGGTGTCGCCCAGCCCGCAGCTCTGCAGATGTCTGCTAGCGAGGCGCCGTGCGCCAGCGCATAGGAGGAGGCAACACTTCGAGTGGAGTGAGCTCGAACTCCTAGGGGGCACGGCTCCCCCTGGCTCCAACCTCTGCTTGGAGACAGCATTTCCATTCTGCTGTCCTCCGAAGCAAACAAAGAGCTGCTCGGAGCGTCTGAAGCTCCGGGTGTGGTCCACGCTGTCTTAAGCGACAGGAATTTAAGCTCGACTGAAACCAGCGGCTCAAAGGGAGGTCCCCGCAGGCCCTGAAGGGCGACAGAGAGATCCCAAGAGGGTACAAGGTGCGGTCTAGGGGGATTAACCCTTCTCGCACCTCTGAGGAACCTCACGACCAGCTGATGCTTCCCGATGGATGTTCCATCGACTGCATCATGATATGCCGCGATGGCCGCGACATACACTTTGAGAGTTGAAGGGGACAGCCTACGCTCCAACTTCTCTTGCAGAAAGGAAAGCACTACTGCGATCGGACATCTCTGTGAGTCCTCCCCACGGGAGGCACACCAGTCAATGAAGAGACCCCACCTCAGTGCGTAGGCCTGCCTCGTGGAGGGGGCTCTAGACTGAGTGAAAATTTCTATTATGGCCTGTGAAAGGCCGGTGAGGTCTACCGTGTCCCGTCCAGAAGCCACACGTGCAGGTTCCATAGATCGGGACGCGGGTGCCAAATTGTGCCCATCCCCTGAGAAAGAAGGTCCTTCCTCAGGGGAATCTTCCAGGGAGGGGCTGTTGTGAGGAGCGTGAGGTCGACGAACCAGGTCCGGGTGGGCCAGTATGGCGCAACCAGCAGAACCTGCTCCCCGTCCTCCCTGATCTTGCACAGGGTCTGTGCAAGGAGGCTCACTGGGGGAAAGGCGTACTTGGGCCCCGGAGGCCAGCTGTGTGCCAGTGCGTCCCTGCCGAGGGGAGCCTCGCTGAGGGAGTAGTAGAGCTGGCAGTGGGAGGATTCCGGGGAGGCAAACAGATCTATCTGGGCCTTGCCGAATCGACTCCAAATCAGCTGGACTGTCTGGGGGTGGAGTCGCCATTCTCCAGGGTGGGTGGGCTGCCGTGAGAGCTGGTCGGCTGCACGGTTGAGCTCCCCTGGTATATGAACGGCGCGCAGCGATTTCAGCCGCGTCTGACTCCACAGGAGCAGATGGCGGGCGAGTTGCGACATACGACGGGAACGTAGACCACCCTGGCGGTTGATGTACGCTACGGTCGCAGTGTTGTCCGTGCGGACAAGCACGTGCTTGTGGCGGAGCATCGGAAAAAACCGACGCAGCGCGAGAAGCACTGCTAGCAACTTCAGGCAGTTGATGTGCCAAAGCAGTCGAGGTCCTGTCCAGGAGCCTGAGGCTGCTTGCCCGTTGCATACAGCACCCCAACCCGTGGTGGAGGCATCTGTGTAGACCACAACATGCCTGGAGACCTGTCCTAAGGGGACTCTGGCCCGTAGGAAGGCAGGGTCTGACCACGGGCTGAATAGGCGGCGACACTGCGGGGAAACGCCAATCCGGAGTGTGCCACGGTGCCATGCCCATCTCGGGACTCGATCGTGTAACCAGCGCTGAAGCGGTCTCATATGAAGCAAGCCCAGCGGTGTTACCGCGGCTGCAGCTTCCATATGCCCCAGGAGCCTCTGAAATGTTTTGAGAGGGACCGCTGTTTTGTGCCTGAATGATTTCAGGTAGTTCAGCACTGACTGAGTGCGCTCGTTGGTGAGGCAGGCTGTCATATTGACCGAGTCCAGCTCCATGCCGAGAAAAGAGATCCTCTGCACTGGGGAGAGTTTGCTCTTCTCTCGGTTGACCCGAAGGCCCAGATGGCTGAGGTGCTGAAGCACCAGGTCCCTGTGTTCGCACAACAGATCTCGCGAGTGAGCCCTGATGAGCCAGTCGTCGAGATAGTTGAGGATGCGAACGCCCTTCCGCCATAGCGGGTTCAGGGCACCCTCGGCGACCTTCGTAAAGACGCGGGGGGACAGGGACAGGCCAAATGGGAGCACCTTGTACTGATACGCTCGACCCTCGAAAGCAAACCGTAGAAAGGGTCTGTGTCGAGGCAAAATCGAGACGTGAAAGTACGCGTCCTTCAGGTCTATGGCCGCAAACCAATCCTGGTGTCGAACGCACGAAAGGATATGCCTCGAAGTGAGCATTTTGAACGGCAGCCTGAGAAGGGACCGATTCAAAACTCGAAGATCCAGGATTGGTCGTAACCCACCGCTCTTCTTGGGCACGATGAAGTAAGGGCTGTAAAACCCCAACCTCATCTCGGCTGGAGGGACAGGCTCGATTGCGTCTTTCGCCAGTAAGACTGCAATCTCCGCACGCAGGACAGAGGCATCCGTGTCCGAGCGGACAGAAGTGAAAAGGACGCCCCTGAATTTGGGCGGGCGCCTGGCGAACTGAATCGCGTAGCCGAGACGTACCGTCCGGATCAACCACCGGGACGAGCTGGGCAGCTCTAGCCAGGCCGCCAGCCTGGCTGCCAGTGGGATCAGCGGAGCGTTGACCGACGTGACCGCGGTGGGACGGCCTGCGGGAAGGGGAAGGGGACTGGTCCCAGAAGGATGAACGTCCTGGAGAGCAGTATGGCTGCTCTGAGCAGCACTTACCTTCTTCCCAGGTTCCCGCGCTGGTGAATGTTGGCTCTGAGTCCGAACCCGAGGAGACATCTTGTCTGTCAGGAACAGAACTCGGGGCACTTGGCCCAGAGATGTGGAAAATTGCTCTTTCTGTGAGTGGGTGGGTACCGCCGACCCGTAGGTCGACGGCAGCTGAGCACACAGACGGTCCCAGCCCTCCACCGGGGGCGGGGGGGCAGATGTTGTCGTCCCCCGAAGAGCAGCTTCCATCATCTCCAGGCTGCCCGTGTCAGGAGCGCCACGCAGACCTGCGGGTCTTGGGTGTATGGGGGGGCTCCTGAGCAGCGGGCGGCGCCGCTCCCCTGCGGCGGCCACGACGTCTGGCGGCGAGGCGCGCATCATGGGCCTCAGCCAGAGACGGAGCAGGTTGGTCTTGCTTCTTGGGGGCCACAGGGGGGCGCCCTCGGCGATGAGCAGGCTGAGGCTGGGCACCCGGGGACTTCCTGGGAGTCACACGCCGGGGCAAGATGTGACTGATCGCCTCAGTCTGCTTCTGGACTGCCGAGAACTGCTGGGCAAAGTCCTCGACAGTGTCGCCGAAGAGGCCGGCCTGGGAGACGGGAGCGTCGAGAAAGCGTGCTTTGTCGACATCTGCCATCTGCGCCAGGTTCAGCCAGAGGTGGCGTTCCTGGACCACGAGTGTGGACATCACCTGACCAAGGGACCGCGCCGTGACTTTAGTCGCCCGGAGAGCGAAGTCAGTCGCCGCACGCAGCTCCTGCAACACCGCTTGGTCAGGACTACCCTTGTGCAGTTCTTTCAACGCCTTG
This sequence comes from Labeo catla, assembly GCA_012976165.1. Classification (NCBI taxonomy): domain Eukaryota; kingdom Metazoa; phylum Chordata; class Actinopteri; order Cypriniformes; family Cyprinidae; genus Labeo; species Labeo catla. The sequence continues at coordinate 17,475 of VONZ01001829.1, read as the reverse complement.
GCCTGGTAGACCTGCAGGGTGGCCATGGCGTGCAGGGCGGTGGCGGCCTGGGCCGCAGCACTGTAGGCTTTGCCGGTCAGAGCCGACGAAAGCCTACAGGCTTTTCAGGTGGCGTCAGGTGGCGGGCATAAATGCACCGCAACCGCACGCTCAACCTGAGAGACCCCCTCGTACCCCCTCGCCGCCCCGCCACCAAGGGTAGCGAGGGCTGAGGAGGTAGGGCGTGAACGAGCCGAATGAGGGGCCCGCCACGCCTTAACCAGCTAATCATGCACCTCCGGGAAGAAAGGCACTGGGGGCGAGCGCGGCGGCGCCGCAGACGTCGTCCCCAGAAACCAATCATCCAGCCTCGAAGGATCGGGAGGAGGCACCTTCGGGACCTCCAGCCCGATCCCCTTGGCGGCCCGGAGGAGCATGGCCGACAGTTCGGCGTCCGCCTCAGACGGAGCAGAGACCGCAGAGGGGGGCCGCTCCGCCGAAGTGCCCGCCTCATCTGCCGACCGTTCACCCACTGATGCTGAGATATACATCTCTTCCTCCGGGGGAGCACCAAAAGAGACGCTGGGCCCGCTTTTAGACGGGGGAGCAGTCTGTTTGGGCATCACCACGGGACCACGCGGTGGAGCAGAAGCCCGCGGGGTATTACCCGGCGGGACATTCTGCACCGTCACCTGGAGGTCCCCCAAGCGCCTCGCCGAAGCAGCCGTAAAGCCTTTACGGCTCGCCGAACTACCGCGGGAAGACGACGAGGGGAGCCGTCTCGCGAACGAGAGGCGGGACCTCAACGTGGCCATGGACATACGCTCGCAATGAGCACATGAACCATCCACAAACGCTGCCTCTGCGTACGCTCGGCCCAGGCACGTGAGACAGCGATCATGACCGTCAGCGGAGGTGAGGAAACTACCGCACCCAGAAACGCACGGTCGGAAAGCCATACCGGGACAATGGCTCTCGACGACCGTAAGGAAATTGCTCTTTTAGATCCCGGTTCGCCCAGGGAGGACGCGGCACAACCGTGCGCTCAGTGAAAGCTCGCTGGAATGCGAGAAGCCGGCATGTTCCGTCTCTGTCGGCGGCCGGCTCGCAGGATCTGACAAACAGCGGATCTCTTGCTGGTGTCGGGAGAGAGCTTGCTCTGTATCTTCACTCTTTTTGTGAATGGCTCGTAGCGGTGAGGCTCTGAAGCGAAAATCTGAATGAGTGGATGCGCGCCGCCATCTTATATACCCGTATGTATGGGGGAGTGGCGTTGCACGCAAACTCCACTCGCCAATTTCATTGGCCTTTTCTGTAAAGCTCAGAGGTGATTGGTCACTCAAGCGAGTTCCCATATGTAACGTCATAGTGAAACGACTGAAGAGGAACAAGTGTGTGTGTGTGTTGGTTGTGGAGTGGGTAGAGAAGAGGTGTAATGACAGAGAGAAGATGAGTGGAACAGGTAGAATAAGATAGGCAGAGAGGAGGATGTAAGAAAAGAGGAGAGGAGAAGGAGAAGAGACGAGTGGATAGGAGGGCACTGGTATGGTGGAAAGAGCATGAGAAGAAATTGTAAGAAGACATGGATATAGAAGAAGTAGACAGAGGGGTGGAAGGAAAGGTAGAAGGTGCAGATGAATCTCAAATGCAAACAGAGTTACCCTAATTGACCAAGTAAGAAATCATGGTCTCTCCTTTAGAGAAGCTGGGAAACAGTAAAAAAAAGTATAAATAAAAAACTACACTTAAAAGTGTTGTACTATGATTGTTGATAGTACAGATTTTTAGCCCTCTTGGGACAACCTCTGTTATTTACTATAAATGTCCAAACATTTTTATGTCCAAACATTTTTTTGAAGTTTGAGAACATTCAGGTGGGCAATCAAGATTATTTTGAATGGAACAGTAGCATTGACATGGTGGTCCAGAACAACACCACCAATCAGAAAGGAAGAGGCCTGTGGAGATGTTGAGACAGGAGCTTATATATTCTATTTATTTATTTATTTATTTATTTGAGGCTGAACTAAAGCAATTCTGCAAAGAAGAGTGGGCAGAGTGGGCCAAAACTCTACCACAAGGCTGTACAAGACTGGTCTCTAGTTATCGGAAGCATATCAGAAGTGTAATTGTAAATGTTCTTAAAATTAATATCTGTTTTTATGCTGCACATTACAATGTTACAAACCTAAATTCACTTGTAGCATTTAAAAAAAATCTATTTAAGTGTTTGAAATTTTACATTTATTATAGAAGTTATTATTATTTATTATAAAGTATAGAATATAGCTAAAATATATATTTTTTTAAGCTTACGTAAACCCTGCCCCCAGGAACACGCAGCAAAGTCGGTAAGGCCATGTTGCACATGCAGTTACCTAGGGCACGTTCAAGCTCAAACCGGCGCACAAGGTTTTGCTACAGTTTCCTGGAAACGGTGTGCAACAGCATTTAAGATACGTTTTCTCTTGTTTGGTGGGTGTGTCAAAAATGTCAGCCCAATCAGCTATATAATAATAAGTACTATACATATTTATATATTTTGCTATTGTATTGTTGAGTGACACTTTCATAAACTTTTCTATACTCCTCTGATTAAATAATGGTAAATATTATAATATCATAGCACAACAACAGTGGTCAGCAATAATGATAAGCCTTATACTCAATTACAGTTCACTACAATTAAAATAAGGTCATATAGATCATAACATTGTCTCGGAGGTAAGAAGTAGATTATCCTTCACCTGAAATGTTAATTTTTTCATCCTAAAATGCAAGGTTTTTCACAGTTTCCACAAATCCCTTCACTTGATTGGGATGTTCTATTTTATTCTGGACGGCACGGGCAGTGAATGTAACATTGAGCATATTTTGCAGTATTAAACACGTATTTATACCAATTTCATCAGGCTCAGAGAATGGCTTTCTCAGCTGCCACAGTTGCAACTCTTGTGTCATCAGAACAGGGTGTTCAACGCACCACTGTTTCCATTTAAAAAACGTTTTGCGTCGTTTTGTCTGGGCTGAACGAAGCCCAGTAATGGTAAGAGGTGTGACGTATCCAGACAATTTGCACTAGGTGGTTAGGGAATCACAACACACTGGGCCAGGAAACCAATCTGAGCCCATTGTGTATTTCTAAGAGAGAGGCTTCATAGAACCGGGAGGTCAACAGACCATTTTTAGGAGAAAGAAAACAGCAGTGTAGAATCAAGGTAAATTATGTGAATAACTTTATTTATTTATTTATAATTTTTTTTTTTTTTTTTTTTAAAAACAAAGCATGAACACATGCTTTTACAGTGCAAGTCTTTGAAAATAGTGGATTGACCACACCTAAAAAATAAAGCTTGCAATGAAAGAAATAGTTCTACCAAAAATTAAAATTTATTGAAAATGTACTCAGCCTCAGGCCATCCAAGAAACAGAGAGAATTTGTTTCTTTATTGAAAGAGATTTGAAGAAATTAAATTACTTTCTTGCCAATGGATCCTCTGCATTGAATGGGTGCTGTCAGAATGAGAGTCCAAACAGCTAATAAAAGCATCATAATAACCTACAAGTAAGCCAGACCATCAATCAACATCTTCTGAAGTAAAGAGCTGATTGTTTGGTATAAATCCATGAAGATGTTTTTAACTTTAAGCATCACTTCTAAAATATAAGTCCTCTATTCATAATATTCTCTATTGAAAAAGTTGTCTGAATCAGGACAAAAATATGCACAGACACGCACCGTTTACAAGCGAATGGACCTTTTCAACAGAGAAAGTGGTATTATGGATTATGGACTATTTTGGCCAGAAGCAACAAGAAGTTAAAATGGCCTATTGATGGATTTGTTTCTTACAAACACACAACTTTTCAACTCACAAGATTTTAATTGATAGAGTGGGGCCATGTAAAATTACTTTTTTTATCAGCCGTTTGGAATCTCATTCTAATGGCACCCCTTTACTGCAGAGGATTCGTTGGTGAGCAAGTGCTGCAATGCTAATTTTTGTGAATCTGTTCCAACTAAGATCTACATCTTCAATGGCCTGAGGATGAGTACATTTTCAGCAAATTTTCATTTTTGTGTGAACTATTGTATATTTCAGTTTTTCTTTAAATATTAAATATAGAGAACATCATAAACATTGTTTAAATGTTTTATATGTATACTGTTTAAATGGGAATATAAGTTGTCTTTCTGGTGCATGTACTGTGCTGTGTGCTTGTTTCAGGTGTGCCTGGTGGCAGACTGTGTTGGTGGAGTTCTTTGTTTTGACGCCTTGTGTTTCAGTGGTGACAAGCAACACAGAAGCCCTGAGGGTGGCAGCACGAACAACAGTACAGAGAGTCTAAAGGTGCAGATGAACATGCACACACACAAAACCACCCTGAACTCCTGCCTTTCACTTCTGTTTAGAGCTGGCTGTCATTCTGTCCTTATCAGACATAAATGTCTGCTTGAGTGAATCCTTCACATCTCTGTCATTCAAAGCTTTTTTATCTGTTCTCATGTCTAAATGTCATAGGGCGTTTTTCTGTTCTAGTTTGTCTCCTCTTCAGCTCTTTCCCTGTCTTTAAGGATTGCTTTTTGAAAATTTGTCATCTTTCATGTTTTTCTAACCCCATATTGTTTTCCTTCTGTCCAGAGTTTCATTTTTACCCAGTGTGTCTACTGTTTGCAATAGTATCACCAGATTTCCAATGACTGTCTGTCTGTCTGTCTGTGCTTTCATCTGTGCTGATGGTTTAATAGTGTGTGATAAAGGGACACCACATGGCACATCAGCTAATGAGCAACAGTGGAACAAAGGCAAACAACCCAGTTTAGGGCTCAATGAGTCACTCTGTTACACATGTGGCTATGTTGATTGAGGTGTATGATTGAAGAGTTAATATCCCACAACCTTAACACATTTTCCAGTCACTTTTATAGTGGCCATGGACAAAGAAAGTATTTTTAATATATATATATATATATATATATATATATATATATATATATATATATATATATATTTAAATGTAAAGTAAATAAATAATACAAAATCAGTAAATAATTGTAAGCCATGAACACAATTATCCATCTCTCAGAAGAATTACAGTTAGTATAATCATAATTGTATATACAGGTGTATGTACAGTGCACAGCATAAATCAGTACACCCCCTCTGATTAAATATAAAAGATGTATTTTCTTAATGATCACTAATATAATTCATAGAAAGATGGCAAAATTGAAATGTATTAAACGTATTCCTAATAAAAACAATACTTAATATCTGTAAAATAACTTTTTGTTTAAATGAGGGATTGCAGAAATGAATACACCCTAGATCAATTCTGCAAAGTGTAATATTCTAGTACTTAATATCTCCTTCATAACTCTAAGTACACTGCTCTGACCCTTCTTGGCACTGAGTGTACAAGTTCATGACAAATTGTCACATCTGTCCTGTTTAACTCCTGGAGGACGACCTCCTTAAATGCCCTGGTCTTTAATGGGGAGTTTTGCTTAGCACAATATTGCATCTACACGCGTTATGTTGTGTACAGACGTTAATGTTTTGGTCAATGGCAAGGTTGAAAACATCAAAATTTGCATAAAATTGATTAAACATATAATAGTAATGTAAATCTCTACATAATGACATGTCATTAATTAATAATATACATATAAAAGTGAGGTACCAACATGCGTACTAACGCACTTGGTCGTACGTCATTTTCTCTTTCCTGATATGTCAGCGCTATCTGTATAGATAGTCACATAGTAATATCGTCATATTACGACCTAAAAGGAGGAGGCATTTCAAAATACATGTCTTAATTTTTCACTAGTTTCTGTGTTTCACTGGCTTTGTGTGTAGGGGTGTGCAATATATATCGTCTGCGATAATATTGTAATTTAATTGTTTCAACAATGTTCGATTTGACATTGAGTACTTTGCAAAAACCATTCAAAACACCTACAGAGTGCAGTGCATGCATTATGTGAAGTCTAAACTAGTGCATGTATGCATTAACAGTGCATTCTTTCACTGCATGATCTATTAAAATACATTTAGAATGATCACAAATTCAAGACAATGCAACATGATGGTGTTTCGTTCCTGAATGAATCAACCGTTTAAATGACTCACTTAACAGTGACTTGCTGCCACCTACTGGCGGTTTTATTTCACATTTAAAGCATCTATTTATTATTTGAATTATTTATATATATATCATTACAAATATCATATATACAGATATCAGTATTTAACCTTGTGTGTTTAATATATCAAAACATTATTAATGCATTTGTAACTGCAGCTTAAAGCATTAATATCCTGCATTAAACTGTGTAAATACATCTAAATACTACTTTAGATGCAGCTTCTGTGTTTCCTCTGTAATGCAAAGATGAATTTTGTTGATACTGATTTCATTTGCTTGATAAATGTCTTATTCTAATTCACTGATTAAATGTAAGAATTTGTAAGAATGTAAGAATATCAAAAAATTTAGAAGTCAACTGTCCATTGTAGTCCATAAGATACCAGCACAATAACACACTCAGCAAAATATAGTCTAACTACTCATTTTCGATTAAATCCCAGAAAATATAGAGATATTATTTTTTGTCAGTATTGCACACCCCTATTTCTGTGTAATGCATATGAATGAATTTCACTAAAACTAATCAAAGTGCTTATTTTACTAGTGTTTACAAGAGGCTTTTAATGATTATGACATTATTAATGTTCTGTTTTTCTAAATAAATATTAGTGAAAAGAATAAAAATAAAAAGCTTTTATATATCAATCTACATATGTAATGGACATTGGTTATGATCATCTTTAGTGTCTACTTTGAAGGCATCTTGAGTAAAACAGCTTCATATTTAACAAGGCATATGCAAAATGCATGAACCGGAAGCAACAAGACCTGTTTAGCAGAATACGGAAGTCTGTTGCGCATAACCCCTATAACGTGTACACGCGTTATATTGTCTGTACACGTTACGTGTAAAGACATTTTTAATATTCTGGCCCTCCATAGGCTCTAAAAGCACTGACACCGAAAGTGACTCTTTGTGTGATCAGTGAGATCTGACTCCTGCAATGTGCCATGACTCTGCAACTCCCATTGTATGGAGCAGACACTTTGAAGCAGCGCAGACCATGCACTAGCACAAATGCGACCACGTCAAATTTTAACTTGCACATTCTCAAAAATTATCTATGCAACAATTTTGGTCCCAGTCTAGAGCCCTGCAATACAAAGTCATTCAACATGGAAAGTAATAGAAATTTAGTCATGAAAGTCATGTTTAATTATAATTTCCTCAGATAACTGTTTCATGTGGTTCACTGCGCTTTGACAGGGCTGCGGGACATGAACATGACATAATTCATCCAACAACTTGGTAATCCATTCCTTTTATTTATCAATTTGTAAAATGAGGGAATGAATTAATATGTCATAGGAATTAAATTCTTAATTCATTGCCACAAAATATTTTATTTCCCATCCGCATGTTTACCACAGTAAGAGATACGAAAACATGGATTAAAAGTGAATGACAAGAAAATAAACCTGCAAAATTAGAGGGTGAGATGGTGAGGATTTGGGAAAAGAAACTATAAATATTATTAAGTTTGTGGAAATTCGTGACCAACCAACAAAACAGAACTGTCACGAGTCTCTATAATAAAGGACCCAGATGCAGTTAGATGCTCCAACAAAATTTTATTATAGTGAATAAACTGGAATATCTGAAAACCAGATATTCAAAATGCCCTGTAGGTCTATTGAAAGCCGTCTTCCATTAATCCCCCTCTCTAATCCAAACCAGATGATAAGCATTGCGTAGATCCAATTTTGTGAAGAACTTTGCACCCTGCAGGACCTCGAAGGCTGTAAACATAAGAGGCAGGGGGTACCTGTTCTTAATAGTTATGTCATTCAGCCCACGATAGTCAACGCAGGGACGCAAAGAGCCGACTGAAGACTGCACGCAGATTGTGGTATATAGCAGGAACCCGGGAGACACCCACCTCCTCCTCCTGCATCACAGAAGAAACAGAAGACGGAGCAGACACAAGACAAGAAGCATAACAAAATGAACTCCAAGACAAAATAGTGTTTTCAGCCCAGGATTGTGGAGAGAGAGCCAAGGATAACCCAATACAATGGGAACAGAAGGAGAATTAAATAAATACAAATCTAAATACTCCTGATGGTTTCCAGAGGTAACCAAACTGACCGGGCCAGTGATCTGTTTAACTTCCATAAGTTGATGTCAATTAAGAGAGTGAGCGGTGATAGGAGAGGAAAGAGAATAAACAGGAAGGCCATTTTGATAAGCTCAGTTGGAGTCTACAAAATTCCCCTCTGCACCAGAATTAATAAATGCAAAACATTTAACACCAGATCCATTCAGCAACACTGAAACAGGAAGGAGAGTAAGAGAACCAACTGATGGAGAGATCGAAGTACCGCCTACCAGAACTCTCCTACCTACTGGTGGGCGTTGGCTTTTAATGGACATTTGGCTGTGAAGTGACCTTGACTGCCACAATATAGACAAAGGCCCTTTGACAGTCGACAGTGCTTCTCTTCAACAGTAAGACGCATTCTCCCCAACAGGAAATAGGTTCAGGGTCAGGCAATTCAGAGACATGGGGAGCAGGAGAAGGAACAGACAATTCAGCTCGCGACCAGCTGGTACTTCCCCGAACTCTGCGTCTCAACTCCATGCGTGAATCCAAACGAATGGCAAGATCAATGATGTCATCTAGCAGTTCCGGGGGGTCGCTGGCATATATCTCATCCTTAACATTCTTCATCAGTCCATCCAAAAAACCCCAGTCACGAGCTCGACCAGCCAGAAGAGAAATCACATAAGCCACTTTTGATTTATCAGAGGCATATATCTAGGGTTGGAGTGAGAACACCACTTCACACTGAATGAGAAAAGAACGACAGTTAGTAGATTCACCGGCATTAACAGGTGGATTATTAATATGTGGCTCGTGACTTGTCATCTGTTGAGGCACTGTTTGCATGGTATTAGACTCAACGGCCTGCAGATGGCGCAGTTGATCAGAACATTCAGTGACACGCGAGACCAGAGCATCCACGGCGTGACGAGCATGAGAAAGTTCATCAGCCTGCCGGCCCAACATTGCACCCGGAAGTTCTATGGCGGCTCGGAACAATGAATTTCCTGCTGGGTCCATACTGGCCAGTGTGTAATGTCACAAGTCTCTATAATAACGACCCCAGATGCAGTTAGATGCTCCAACAAAATTTTATTATAGAAAGTAGCACATCAGGGTTCAGTGCAGGTGAGAGTCAATAATCATGTTCAGTCCAAGAACCAGAGATCAGGGTTGCAGTCCAGAACGAGAGGAAGGCAAGCAGCTGGCCAGTAAGTGTGCACAATCTGGGCAGTAACAGAATCAACTAAATATATAAAAAGAAACAAAAAAGCAACACAACGTAACTCATAACTAAGAAATCAAAACAAATGTGCGAGTGAAGCGTAAGAAACAAAACACACTGGCAGAGGAAAAGGTGAGAACAAGAAACTTAAAAAGAGAATTGATAAGAAAATAACAAACAGCTGTGAATGCGTGCACGACCACGCTGATTGCGAAATGCAATCAGCTGAATGCGGTCAGAATTTTTGAACAAAAACAAAAACAATGCCTTGTGCAGGAGAGAAGAGAGGTCACTCAAACCTGAGCCATGAGAAGAAAATGTAGCCGTGTATGGCTATAATGTATGGGCTCGAACAGCATGAATCCAAAAGCATGGCTGCTATGTAATATTTACCTGCTAACCAATTACTTGTCTTATAAAGAAGGCTTTGTACCTCACTTGTGTCATAATATGCAACAGTGTGTTTTGCAGTAGTGCCACCGGTGAAAGAGGTTCACTGACCGTGTGCCGTAATTGCGGGCCAAGCACCGAAGGTGCGAAGGCACCTGTTGTATCCGTTGGTGTTCTTATTATTCTTCTTCTTCCGTTTCTTCTGCTCTTGAGTCTATGGCAGCCCATAGAACCGCTTGCGGGAGAGTTGTGAAATTTGGCACACTCACAGAGGACAGTCTCAACATTAACCATAGCAAGTTTGAAGTCTCTAACTCTCTAGCGCCACCACTTGTCCAAAATTTAAATCATTTTATGCTAATAACTTTAGAACCGTAAAGCACAGAAGAAAAATTAGTTTTTCCTCTGAATCGTTGGCTCATGCCGAGTCGAATGAAGTCCAAAATTCAAAAATTTTGTCTTCAGCGCCATGCCCTGACAGTACTCAAAAAGTTTGGGGGCAGTGCCACCTTGTGGCCAAAAGTTATAAAGAAATTTACAGAAATGCTAATAACTTCTGCTTACATTAACCTATTGTAATAACAATGGTCTCAAAATATTCCTTGGGTCATGCCGACAACATGCATACCAATTATATCACAGTTGGCTAAACTTCCTTTTCCGCCATTTTGATTAATGTACAAAACTTACTTTTTCGAATTCCTCCTAGACCGTTGGTCCCATTTTCACCAAATTTGACTCAAATCATCTTCAGACTGTGCTGATTCAAAGTTGTGGATTTCGTGTCAATAGACAAAACTGTTTTTGTACAGCGCCACTACACATTTGAAGCATGATGCCAAAATGACTCTGAGGCTGTATCTCTGTAAAGCTTGACAAAATGGCACCAAACTTTGTGTGTGTCATTGTCACCACACACCACATCGATTTGATAACAGCGCCACCTATTGGTCAAAAGTGATAATCCATTAAATTATATGATAAGTTGTTGTATTTATGCCATTTCAACTGATATCATCCTAAAATGGCTTTAATAACCCATTGTTGTAGTGGTCTGTTGCTGCTTGCCATGCTTAGCTCCTCATTCTGCCTTTTTAATGCTTGGCCCCGCAATTGCTGCTTGCAGTTATATTTATTTTTGGGATTATTTTATAATAAATGCTGATCGTGTCAATTGCAATCATTGTGATTATGTTTCAAAATACAACAATGAGCACCATGAAACCATTTAAAAAAGGAGCATTCAGCGATCTGTGTTACTGGATATGAAACAGCTAACAGATCCCAAATGGAACAACAGTGCGCTCTCTTCATTTTTATCAAATGATCATAATCACATCTCTTCATTTTACAGTCCTGCAACTAGCCTTTCATTTAGACTAAAAAAACCTTTAATTCAGGTGAGGAAACTGGTATTTTGAGTTGGATTGCACATCCTGTCATGCCGGTGACTATATGCCACTGCAATAGACGCATTTTGCAGCATTAAAGAGGTCATCGGATACTAAGTTCACTTTTACATGCTGATTGAACATTAATGTGTGTTGGCAGTGTATGTACAAATCTACCCTCTAATGATAAAAATCCATGCAGTGGTTTTTAATTAATCTGTAAAAATAATATCCCCTTTTTCAAATCGAACCATTCTCAGATGCCTGTCATTGTTACATCACACCCACAGAGGCCGCTCCCACGATAGTTGATTGACATTAGCGTCTTGCCTCAGATCAGTTGTAACAGTCCAACCTCCATGTTTTGATGCCAGAGCAGGGATGTAAGTTAGACAAGAACTGAGTGATTGAGGTGTTGTGTTGCTGGATGTAATAATGAACATAGTGGTCGTCATTTACTCCCGACATCTGAGCTGCTGAAGATGCAGTGGATTACGTTTGTTTGTGAAGGTAATGCGCCTCCCGATCTGCATATATCCATCTATGTTTGTGCAAATCATTCGTGATCCAGCTTCACTTACAGCAGAAGTGAGTATAAGGGTTTTTTTATGAATCTTTGCGATCGCCTTTCCTAATAATGTACTAGTTAGCACGTTTAGCGGCTAATTGATTTTTGCAGAGCTGATTTTGGCAAGGTAAAAAGGGTATTGTTTTACACTACCATTGAGAATTTTTAACCAAAGTATATTATAGACTTTTCATTAAGACCCTAAAGAATCAAATCAACTTGGGCATCCGGGCATCCGATGACCCCTTTAAAGATCATGGAAATGATTTTTACAGAACAGGCATGTGCTATTACTGTTTACTCTATTGCACACCGAGCACATCATTCTGTATGTGCATTCTCAGTTTAAATGCAGCAATCCAAAACAGTGAATCTAATCACCATTCAGGCAAAACTTTGCTTCAAGAATGAGCCACAATGCCCTGATCTAATCGCTATCACACCCTGAGCACATGTGAGTTGACATAATCCTTTTATCGGCAAGACATATTGCCATAATTTTTCATATCGGGCTGATGTCGATATTTACATTTAAAGCCATTATCGGCCAATATCAGTCCAATAAAATTGTGCATCCCTAATTGTCATGTTGAAAAAATGCCCAAAAATGCAGGGAATGAGGAGAGGGTAGCATCTTCTGTTTCAGGTTTTTGTATTACATCAGACAGTGGTGTGTGGATTCATGACAGCACTGATAAAGCACAACTCCCTCACACCTTCAGCACTCATACATCCCTACATACCGTAAGAGCTTTACTACCACTGAACGTTACTGTGGGAACCAGGCACCTCTCACTGTACTCCTCCTCTAGAAACACCATAACATTTTGGATGCTGTTAGATCTGAAATGATTGACTTGATCTCATGAGACCATAGTATGGATTCCCAGAAATCCATATTTTGTAAATATGGGCCTTGGAAAAAGATAAATTAGTTTATTGTTCTGTGGCTACAGTAGGTAGTTCTGGTGTGGATAAACAACCATGTATGTCACTTCTGCAGGCTGCATCTTACTCACTTTTTTTTGTTCCAGGAAAAGCAAGGTGTCTCTCTCTCTCTGAGCCCCACTCTCCGAGGCAGCAAGCGTCTGAGTAAAAGCAACATTGATGTGTCAACTCCATGTGATGTGCTGTCTGGAGTCCGCCATCCACTCATCCGTAAGCAAAGTGACTCGTGTGATGCAGACGTGGCCAGTGGTCAGCGTGAGGTCTTTATCAGCAGGTGAGATATGGGCTTATTCATTGCTTCACTGACGTGTGTCATTGTGCTTGTTCCCTCAGGAAGAACAGCATTCCCATCATATGTCTATGATGAACATAGATGTACTTCAAATCTTTTCACTAATTTAGTTGGAATAAAGATGTTCATTTTTGTCATGTCCTGGAGCACATGGCAGGTTATAAAAATTATATATCTATACATTATATATTATATATCTGAAAATTTTATACATATATATATATATATGTGTGTGTGTGTGTGTGTGTATATAAAATATGCATCTCAAAAAATTTATTGTTGTAACATTGAGTGAGAGGCGAGAGGCGAGCGGATCCATGCGCGAGCTTTTATTTGTAGGACGTGACAAAGACATGGTCCTACAGGCAGGGTCGAGACAGGAGCAGACAGGAATATAACAGGCAATCGTAGAGAATGATCCGATAAACAAGAGCGATAAATCACAAGGCAGGCGGCTAGACAGACGTAAACGAGAAAACCAGGCGGGAGATCAAAAAACCAGGAACTAGGAACTTGGAACAGGAACTTGGAACAGGAACTATGAATACAACAATACAATCACAACAATCCATGAAGTGCAACTGGGGAGGACCGGGGTTTTTATAGAACGCCTGATTGGTCACGGGGGCTGACGCAATCAGTGCGGTGGAGGATGGGAGATGCAGTCCGAAGTGCAACGTAACAGTCAGAGTGAAGTGGAAAGATGAGAGTGACATCTGGTGGTGAGCAGTCCGTAGGTCACCGACCAGATTCGTGACAATTGTAACTTATTTTAAAAACTGAAACTCTTATATATTCTAGATTCATTACATGTAAAGTAAAATATTTCTAAAGTTTTTTTTATAGCTCATGAAAGTCAAACATCCAGTATCTCAAAATATTAGAATATTTCCTAAGATCAATCAAAAAATGGATTTGCAAAAAAAGAAAAGTTCAAGTTTTTTAAAGTATGTTCATTTATGAAATCAATACTTGGTTGGCAGAACGTATTACAGTCAAGTCAAGTCACCTTTATTTATATACCGCTTTTAACAATACAGAATTGTGACAAAGCGACTATACAGTATTAAATAGGAAATAGTGCATCAATAATGCAAAAGGGCAAAAGTAAACACTCAATTTTCAGGTAAAGGCAGTTCATCAGTGGATTCAATGATGTCATCATCTAGCTCAGGGCTCATCTAGTCGATGTAGTCTCCGCTGACATTCAGGGCTGTAGAGGTCGTCTCTAGGTGCTGATCCACTGTCTGGGCTAGGTACGGACTGGATCCGGGGGACTGCAGTGACCATCTGATCTGGATACGGGCTGGATCTGGTGGTTAAGGTGACCTCGGAATAAGAAAGAAACAGACTAATATTACCGTAGATGCCATTCTTCTTAAGATGCACTGAATACATCAGGTGTTATGGGAAGTGTTCCCGGTTCCGGTTGACCTAATTAATGCAGCCTAACAATCCTTTAATGGATTTGAATTCTAGGAATATGTGCGTGTAAGCAAGGTTAAAGAGATGGGTCTTTAATCTAGATTTAAACTGACAGAGTGTGTCTGCGTCCCAAACAGTGTTAGGTAGATTGTTCCAGAGTTTGGGCGCTAGATAAGAAAATGATCTGCCACCCGCGGTTGATTTTGATATTCTAGGTATTAACAAATTGCCAGAGTTTTGAGAACACTCTAAAAAACGCTGAGTTAAAAACAACCCAATTTGGGTTATTTTGGCAACCCAGCGCTGGGTCAAAAAGGGACGAACCCAGCGCTGGGTTGTTTTGACCCAGCGATTTGGGTTGAATTATTAACCCAGCATGCTGGGTTGCTTTTTTATGGTTTAAAATTACTACACTGCTAGGCTAAAATGAACCCAAAATTGAGCTAGGCATTAAATCTACAAATCTTGTTCATTATAAAATCACTTTAACACACACAGAATGACTATCAAAAGATAAATGTTTATTAAAAACTACAACAAGAGAAAACATTCAAAAGTAACATGCACGTGAAAAGAAATGCAGAAAAAGTATGGCATTAGCAGGTACAGAGTTTATAAATGAAGCACTGAACATTTGCTGACTATAACGTTTATGACCAAATTTTACTTTTTTGGTACATTTTGTATATCGTATAAAACTATACAATACTATACAAAAACACTACTTTACAATAACTGTACAATTAGTTAATAGTTTCTTTTTTTTTTTTTTTACTGAACAACACAGAATAAGCATTTGACATTTTGTTTTTACAGACTATACACTTACGGTTTGTTTCATAGTCCATGATCACATACAGAACATGCATCACTCACGATTTTCATTATCTCTTTAAGACAGTTGATGTAGTCATGAAGTCCCATCAGCTCAGCAAAGGCGTGTGACATCTTTTACATTATCCAGGGCGGCCTCCTCCTTTAAAATCATCAGTGGCCTAAAAAAGAAAAACATTTAAAAAAGAAAACATTTAGTTAAAATGTAACCATTTTCAAACAGAGGTGCATCCAATTCTGTAAGGATAGGTAACTAGACTGTTTTATAATTTCAGCCATATTGTGTGGTTGTTTATTGTCTTTGTCTACCACAGTGCTCTAGAATACTACAATAGCAGACAACGTTAACATTTATTTTCTAAAAAATAACTTCCATCAATCTTAAAAGAATGAAGCTCTCTTATGTCTCTGGCCTTTTAACATCTACATAAGACATTCTTTTACACTTAGTCCAAAAAATAAAAAAAAATAAAAAAATAACATGAAATTATGACCTTTACTTGCATTAAACCATCTTTCCCTCTCTTATGAAGAAGCTGAGAAGATCGCTTCCTCACACAAGCAGGCTTCTGTGTCGCTCACTCCAAAGTTGGTTTAGGTTCTGCAATGAAAAACACAGACATCAGTGGTTTAATTAAAATGTGAACAAATGACTTGTTCATTGTTGATACTGTTGTTGCATCAAAATGTTAAGTAAACAAGCAGGAGACAACAGAAACATTTTTCTACAAATAACTTGCATCAACCTCAAAAGAATTAAGCGCTCACCTATGTCGCTGGCTTTCTACATAATGTCTCTGGCTCATCTACATAAAACTTTTTTTACTCTTAGACAAAAAAAAAAATGATAACATGACATTATGACCTTTACTTGCCATAAACCGTCTTTCCCTCTCTTATGAAGAAGCTGAGAAGATCGCTTCCTCACACAAGTAGGCTTCTGTGTTGTTAACTCCAAAGTTGGTTTGAGTTCTGCAATGAAAAACATGGACACCAATGGTTTAAAATAAAATATGAACAAGTCATTATACTATTGCTGCATCAAAATGTGAAGTAAACAGGCAGGAGACAACAGAAACATGTATTTTCTAAAATAACTCACATCAATCCTGAAAGAATGGAGCTCTCCTATGTCTCTGGCTTTCAACATCTACAAAAAAGCAAACATTCTTTTACTACTAGTCCAAAAAAATTATAATATGGAATTATGACCTTTACTTGCCTTATACCATCCTTCCCTCTCTTCTGAAGAAGCTGAGAAGATTGCCTCCTCTCACACAGTCTTCCGTGTTGTTAACTACAGAGTTGGTTTGAGTTCTGCAGTGAAAAACACGGACATCAATGATTTAATTAAAATGTGAACAAGTCACCATACTATTGTTGCATCAAAATGTTAAGTAAACAGGCAGAAAACAATGGAAACATTTATTTTCTAAAAATAACTCATATCAATCAAAAAAGAATGAATCTATCCTGTCTCTGGCTTTGAACATCTACATAAAACATATTTTTACTCTTAGACAAAAAAAAAATAAAAAAAATAAAATAAAAGATAACTTTAAATTATTACCTTTACTTGCCTTAAATTGCTTTTCCCTCTTTTCTAAAGAAGCTCAAAAAAAAAATCGCTTCCTCACACAAGTAGGCTTCTGTGGTGTTAGACTCAAAGTTAGTTTGAGTTCTGCAAAAAAGGACATCAATGGTTTAAATAAAATGTAAACAAGTTATCATACTGTTGTTGCATCAAAATGTGAAGTAAACAGGCAGGAGACAACTGCTACAGTTCTGTCTGTTTGTTTTCTTGGTTTCTCCCATTGTCTCCCCCCGTTGATCTGTCTGATTTGGTTTAGTCCTTGTTAGCGTCATCTGGTTCACCTGTCTTTGTAATTAGCACACCCTTTATAAATCTGTCTTTGTCATTAGTTCCTTGTCGGTCTTTATTGTTGGTTTATTGTTTCTACGTGTGTGGATATTCCTGCCTGTTCCTGCTTGTGCTACCTGAAGATTATATTAAATATTGTTGCTTGTTATCTCGTCTCTCGTCTCGTTCCGTCCAGCACGCAGCGTCTGCGTAACAGAAAGACCGACCTAAGGCGTTTTTCCCTGCTTTATTTTCCGTTTTTTCTCAGTGTTTGTTTTGATTTTTCTTCATGGATCCCGCCGTTCAGATCATCATCCTGGAGCAGGGGAATCGCTCTCTCGAGGACCACACCAGAGACTTT